>JAGFZM010002765.1:30557-56981 GCA_017657215.1 Limnothrissa miodon | reverse complement strand
ATGTCACCATGCAAACTAATAAGAAGAACAGGATAACAATAGTTTGCATTTTCATGCAAACTAATAAGAAGAACAGGATAACAATAGTTTGCATGTCACCATGCAAACTAATAAGAAGAAGAACAGGATAACAATAGTTTACATGTCACCATGCAAACTAATAAGAAACTTGGGAAGAACAATACTGGCCAAGTCCACAATTACTGCAGATAATGTGTTAATTTTGACAGCTATACTAATAACCTGCTTCATATTGAAGACCAACAATGAAACATCTTGGATATTTTAATGTCATTTTTGTGATCACCTGCTTTCAAGAAGTTGCTTTTGTCACTGCATCTTTGCCACTGCATTATTAATTCTGCTTCCCTTCACAATCGCTGGATCCTTTAGGCTGCCTTTCCACTCAATAGGCAAGAATGAATGGATGCATTGCACCTTCTCCAGAAAATGTCACAGCAAATTTCCAAATATATTTCAGTGTGGCAGCCCTCTATACACATAATAAAGTAGTCTCTCCTGGTTTAGTGGAGTGGCTAGATCATAAGCACAGCTAAAGACCTTCTTAGCTTTTCCTCAGCATGGTGCTTTTATTGTACCTGAGTGCATGATCTACTAGTTTTGTATCAGATGGTTCTTATGGCCAAGATATTCAACTGATGAAGGTCTACATTACAGTAACAGGGAAGTCTACTAGCCAAATTGATTAATGATCAATGTTGAAATATCACAACACAAACAATGTATGTATATCACCAATATTGTATAGACAAATCCAGCGAACCTTACGTGGGCGCCGCCATCTTGTTTTTTGACATTGCTGCGTTCCTCTGGAGTCATATTTTGCCGGTGATGTGAGTCATTCTTGGGGTTGCTGGTTTTTGATTGTCAGTTTTAAATTGAATGGCAATGGAAATTGAGCATTGGGTAGAGGATGTTAGGCAGTGGCCTAAAATTACAGATGAAAGTATTTTTTTTTAATAACAAAATGTATTATTGTCATCAATAATGGCAACAATTAAACCAAATGCTGTCATTACTAGCTGTGTTGCTAATATGCACAAACCTGACGCTGTCAGTACTAGCTGTGTTATGTTCACAATAATTACCGATTAAAGTAACTCATTGACAACAAAATGCATTTATTGTTTTGTTTATTAATAATGACAACAATAAAACCAAATTCTAAAACCAAATTCTGTGTTGCTAATATGTTCAAAATGAACACTGTTATTATTAGCTGTGTTGCTAATATGCTCACAAGCTTCACAAGTTAAAAAAAAAAAAATAGCCTATCTACCACGACCAGTTAGCTGTAAAAGTAGCCTACGTGTTCTTACAGGTATTCAGGATTATTTCATTCATCGTCTGGCATGTGATGAGGCTCAATTTTCCTCTAAAGCATCTAGAACTTAAGCTACCAACGCTACCAAAGACCGTTTAACACACCATCTCTGACGCTACTTCCTTAGAGGAACGCAGCAATGGCGAGGGTGCTTTACTTCTGTGTTTCGCTGGATTTGTCTATATTAACATACCCTGTATCATACCATATCAACCTTTAAATGCTGAGCCATATGTTTGCCAATACAATGAAATAAATCAGACATAAATATACATGCACTGGAAAAGTTTCAGAGAATATTGTTTAATATAATGCAATGAAATGCACACACATTCTCTTGCAAATTAAATCCTAGGACTAAGTAAATACAAATGTATAAAAACTAAAACTCAAGCCTTTTACTTAAAAGCCCATCTTCTACCCACACTCTTGCTTTAATCTGCTTTACTGCAACATCCAAAAAATAAGATGCTAGGGCTTATTAAAATAAACTAACAAAAATATCCTGAAGGTGTTAATGTGGCAAAGCAGCCCAAAGCCCCCCATTGGGAAGTTTGTGACTCAATGTCAGACTTCGCTGGTTGGTCAACATGGGTGACCCTCTTCATCCGTGATTCACCAGCAGATTCTGTGAACAACAGAGAACCACACAAGCCTGGTCATGACACAATGCCAGAATCAGTACCTGTCACACTATTGGACCTGTCCAATACATTTTCAGAATGTTCAGATAAGGCATGTGTTGGGGCAGCTGAATGCTGTTTTTACAATGTTAAACAATATGCCAATGGCCAAAGTATTTTTCCTTGTGTGAGTACATCAGTGGCATCAGTGGCCCTCAAGCTGATTTTAATCAATTAATTATATAAGGTTGACAAGGCTGCAATCAAGATCAAGACTTTGAAGATTTTTGAATAACATGCAAACTCAGGATTAACTTCAATTTATACATATATATATATATATGTATAAATTACAATGTGCAATGCCTTATTTGACTGTCATTAAAAATTTCTGTTCATACATTACTGTTCAGAACTAAAAGACAATAGCAGGGTATCTGCAAATTATTGTTTTGTAAATTTAATGATATTCTAACCCTAGAATTCTAGGAATAAAAATTACTTTAATTAACCACAGTAAAAACATTAAAGTAACACGATTGTTAAGATTAATGTAGCTCATTTGTAGATTTAAATAGAGTCTTAAACCACTTCCGATGGTTCCGGAGTTCACTCTAGGGGTGAATAGGGGCCTATGGAGCTGCACCTATAAAATCCTACATTCTATCTATTTCTATATGTTTTTAAATTATAAATGCTATTGTGTGAACAGCATGGAGAATCCACACAAATAACACATATTCCGTTTTTTTAAACTTGCTTGGTTATTTAGAAATATGCAACAATTTAGCCGCTTTGGAACTCGCCCATGATTGCGAGTTAAGTTAGGTGTCTCCAAACAGCTTTTATGTCTTTAGACCATACTGGACAAAACATCATCCATGGATTATGGACAGCTCTGGTGGAATGGGAATTAAAGGAAGGAAAGCTGTCTGCATCACCACTAATAATGCTGTAGAAAATAAAAAATATGTTGCTGTGTTCTGTAAAGATAAACTGCGCAGACAGAGACGGTCAGAATGCTGTGAACAATGGTGAGAACATTTATTGATTAGTTGCATACAACCAGGGGTTAAAATGGGATTTGCTACGTGGCCCCCCCTCTGGTCTGGGGTCGGAGCGAACAATCTTTTTTTTTTGTTGTTGTTGACTGCACAGAATACATACACACTTTACTACACTATGTTTTCGTGCATTGTTAACTCGCTCAGATAACCTACTATACTGGGAATATAGACTGGAGTCAGAATTGGTAATGGCATATGCATGACATGAAATATAATAAACGCCACAGACGTGTCATACCTTTACCAGTATACTATGTAACTTTCTGTCAATGTAGGCTAATAGCAACTGCATGGTTTTGCTGATTAGCTATTTTTTTGTTTATGATGACGTGGTACAGGAGGCACATTGAATCTAGCCAGAGCCATAGAGAGAGTTACGACACGCTTTGATGTCACCGCAACAGCGGTCATGTGGTTCGTGTAAGCCTCAATAGTCACAAACTGTCATTGATTTCTAAAGGAGCAAGCGTGCTAATATATGGGAAACATCAAAGTGAACCACACACATGCATATTTTCACCGATTTTACACAATTGTACGCAAGGTACTGTCAGTTATGCTTTTGAGATTACTGAAAAGTGCTGCAGTGATTAATTTGGGAAGTTTACATGACCGTTGCCAACTCAACTGGCTAGGTCAAGCTAGCTAGCTAGCTGGAAATTGTACGTAATAACCTATGATAATAACCATGTAAAGCTCTAAATCTGAAACATACATTAAAAAACATTGACAATAAATTTGTATTGATGCTGAAACACGTGTGAAGATCTACATTTATATTGACGCTGAAACATGCAACAGTACTGTCTTCATTTTGATAATACACTTAATAATTTACTTGGAATATGACTTTATTTGAAAATATAACAAGTTACTTGACTTTTTGTAAAAGGATCACGTTAATAACGTTATGTAAGCCTATAGCATTACCAAGCTTTCAGTTCTGTCCCTAAAACTATTACATTTTTTAACATCAACATTGGTTTGCTTTACTTATGATAGCTGATGACCAAAAGTGTAAAGAGGTTTGAAATGCTGTTATTTAAGCAACTTATTTGTGATTGTTCCTTCCGAGCCATAGAGATCATTTGTCATTTGTTTGGAACTTTTGGCGTCTCCATAACCCGTAAATTGGACCATATTTCCAACGAGAGTATTTTACGAGAGTCTATGTCGCCACTCTGTTTACTCTACTGCTCTGAATCTAGCCTCCTGATTTTTTTTAATTTTTCACTGTTTTACCTTGATGGGCGTACAGCAGCCAGATGAGCTTCAATCTAATTGGCTAAAATCTCTAGGTAGTGGAGGCAGAGTAAAACTGGCCTCCTTGGCAGTATATCACCAGTTAGCCTAGACCATTGACTGTATAAATGGCATAGGCTACATAACGCTTACGTAAACCTAACCATAAACAGAATAACAGAACAGAATAAGGGGTGCTGTTTTTCATGCCACTCCAATCAATGAAAAACCTAGCTTTTGAAGTGAATAATCATGGCAAATTTTGAATCTAAATTGTGCGTCATGAATCTCAACTTTTTTTTATATAAATGTATATTTTTTTATGGAAGGCCATGCCTCCTTTGGCATCCGTGAGAACACGCCACTGGACGTTAGGCTTATGTCAACTTCATGTCATTATGTTAGCATTTCATTCGTAGCTACCTGAGGTATGCTAGCTGGCTTGTGTATGGAAACTGAACTGGGCAAATGCACAATGGAATTCAACTGACAGCTACTCATTTAAGCACCTCTTTGCATTTAAGCACCTCTTCGCACATACCTTTTCTGTCTGCTTCTTTCTCGCTGTGTCAACCTCTCGTATATAGTGTTCCAGCGTGCGGTGCTCTGCTTGACAGCCTCAACTAACGCCTCCGACTCGCTGAGGAAAAAGTAGCTGACTGGAAAAGCAGCCACGTAGTGTTCTAGAATCTCTGATTGCAACTTTTCTAAGCTTTCATATGTCGTCCTTTTCAGGAAAACCAGGCGGTCTATTAGGCTACATAAAACTCATTGTCTTGCTAATTGTTAGAACGATATTTTAGCCCAATTAATTACTCCTAACTGAAAAGCATGACAAAAGGTTAGTTGCTTTTGATGTCATAATGCAATAAGGCCCAATTTTATCCCTGCATACAACATTACGGCCTATGGTGAAAGTCTGGAGGACGCAGCATCAGGGTTCCACCTAAGTGATTACCTCTGAACTGGCCTCACGAGTGACATCAAACGACAGTATTTAAGCATTATTGCCTTCTCATCATTGCAGTCTTTCATCATAACGGACACAATGCGTATTGCTTTAGCATCAACAATGGTGTCTCAGGAAGCTAAAGTAATTAATTGTCAGCTGACATGATGTGTATTGCATTGGCGACAACTGAAGGTCTTTGATTGCCAATAGACAAATGGTCACACGGTCACAGGCGCGTAGGAAGCAGTTTGACATTGAGGGGGACCGAATCTGCACGAGTTCGGTGGCGCTATGGAGCGGAAAATTCACGGCACAACTTTGCTCACGCATACACATCTCTTGTTGCAGGGTATACCCATGCATCTTAATTTTCTCTCATTAAAAATATTGTTCTGCGATTCTTATAGCACACATTTTGGCTAGACCTAATGTGAGTTAAAGTTAGCCTACAGGCTAATAGTCCATATTCACTGAAATGCAAGATTAAAAGCGCCATTGTCGAGTAGGCCTACACTCAACAAGGGCGCGTCTTCTAAACAACAGCCCAATGGAACGAATGAGAAGCCTAATTTTGTTTACGTTTTTTGCCATTAGGTGGCAGACAGGTCATACTTCATCCCAGAATTACAAAAAGTCGACCATAGTATTATACACGAAAAAGGCCACTGCAGGGCTGATGACGGCACATAGGGTAATAATTGAACGTTACCCTACTATTTAAACAAAACCTGTTAAGCCAACCAGTTGCAATAATAAAATAAACCTGCGCTTACCTATTCTGATGTGAACTCCTCATCTCAGCAAACTCATGTTGGTAGGCTAACGTTACTAATTTAGCAGCCTGAATATCCAGTTAGTTCCAATGCCCTATTCAAAGTGTATGTTACACCCCATCTTAAAAGGTGCACATTCCTGCGTTATGTGATGTTTTTGATCGTCTTTTTGGATTATGATTGTGTGTATGTGGACAAGATCCAATAAGGTAGGCTAATCTGTTTTCTAATCATGGCTGTATCTGAGATTGGCAGTGACTGAACATTAAGTCAGATCTATCAGTAGACTGGTTTAAGAAACCAAATCAAAATTATGCCGTCTCAACAACGTTGTTGATAACTGCCACTGACCTCACTCCTCGCTGGGCTGCTGCTGACAAAGCTGGTTTTGAATGCAGCACTAGCCTAAGTAATGAAGTCCCTATGACTTAACATTCTGTAAAACATTATGTAAACCGACTTGTAACTAACATCGTCATTCACTGTGTGCATTGTTTTATCAGAGCATTGTTTCACCATAAAAGCAATTTTCTCTCCGGCCACACAATTAACGTAGCTTCACACTTGTTTCCTTGTCTGGATACTGTAACGTTGATGCTATCTGTAAGCTCTAAGAAACGGCAGCAAATTAAGGTTTCTGATTGTCCAAAGTCCTGCACTTACATTATTGAAAAAAAAGGAGCAAACTTTTTTTTTTTTTTTTTTTTTACCGGTGGACGTCTATGATGGCTGGTAACGTTAGTTGATCTTGCAAGGAGCAGACGTTGCATGGTAGGGGAGGGGGGTTGTTATGTGAAGTTTGCATGGAAAGAGGTGGAGGGGGCGTAGGCTTATTCTCTTGGTAGCGACGTGAAGTTTGCAAGGAAAGTTGAAAAAATGTAAGCTGCTTTTTGGGTAGGGTTTTTTTTTTTTTTTTTGGTGGGGTAGGGGGTCAACATTGGGGGGGGTCCTGACCCCCGTGACCCCCGTGTTTCCTACGCGCCTGCACGGTCATGGACTTGATTAGACAATGGAGTGCTTGACAGGGTTGGTCACAGGTATATATGGAACAACCAATATAGTTTCAATCCAGAATATTATATTAACTACAATTTTTTATACTACAATGCCACTAACATAAAGCTGGCTGCTAAAATAAGTGGATGGTTGCTCCAATGTTTTAGACACAGATTCCACCGGGCTATAGGTGAGTAGCAATTAGCCTATTCTTATGTGAAAAATGCCACTAGATTAAATTAATGATCACCTCAGTGAACCAAATAAGAGTGTACTCACACTAGGCGGTTTGAACTGTGCCCGAGTGCGTTTGACCACCAAAGCGCAGTTCGTTTGACTAGTGTGAGTGCTCCATACCGTGTCCAGTCACGGTTCGTTTAGCAGTCCCTGGCCCACTTGGAAGAGGTTTCTACGTGTCTCCATTCCTGAGAAATCCCAAGCTAAACGGTGTACGGTTTTCATCAAAATCCCTGTTTATTTTCTATAAAAGGAGATATGGCGTATTTTATAAATTGATTATATATATTGATTTGTTGTTGTTTGTTGTGTTTAAGTTTGGATCCACTATTGCTGGAGTTTGTTTGAATGGGCCGTAGCATTTTGGGAGAGCTGACAAATCTAGCCAGGCCGAGCAAAGCATAGAGATACTGCTACCTTGTGATGAACCCACAATGTGACGGGATGACCTGGTTTTGATCAGGCTTGGCCGACATTCCGACACAATTAATCTGACAATATCAATCAAATGCCATTGCGATATAATGTCCAGATAAAATGTCCGGATACTGAGATTTCCTGAGTTTTAGATCGTCATCTGCTTCAGTTCTCTTCACTATAGACTTCCAAAAATCACACATACAGTGGTAGAGTCTATTTTTGTAATAACAAAAAAGCCAAAAGTGTATATTTATGTCATTGGCACTCAATGTTTTAAAATGAGCCTGTATAAGATGCTCTATCGTCTCTTTTCTCAGTTTTAAAAGTCTCTCTGTCTTTAATTTTTATCTCTTGCTTCAACTGGGTAGAAAATCCTTTCACTTTGGATATATAATCTTCCATTCCATTAAATGTAAGGCCAAGAGCCTTACAAAATCAATTTGATGGCTACATTTGCTAACTGTTCACCATAGCTTGTCACTAATTATTTGAACGGTAAATGTGAATAATCATCGATTTTGAAAACAAATATCTACAATGTTGATTGGAAAATAACTTTAAAGTAGGCTACAGATCATTGAATAAATAAAATAATTTATTTATTTTTTATTTCCATGATGGCCTGGTATAGCACATACATTTTTCTAATTTACATTAGATCTCTGTCTTTAAATTGTCAACTATGGTCAACAATTTCTCAATTCAACTAAAGTATACTAATTCAATTGACTTTTATTTATACAATGCATTATACAAAAGTCATGTCTCATGTCTTGTCTCCTTGCTAAAGTCATGCCTCATGATGTTTCACAGGAGAGAGCATGAGAAACAGGCAAAAAAAGTTTGAGTAGATGCGCTAACCTGACTGTCTAGGGTTATTGAAGGTTGCAAATTTGCAGACTTTTAGATGCGGCTGTACAACATAGTCCTATTGTGTATCTGAGAACACACAACACAAAACATTGACAGAGGCTTGATTTTTAACTGTGGCTCCTTATGTATAACTGATATTAATACCACATTCCATCACAGTACTGTAGGTAGGTCTATGCAGATTTTGAGATTACACAGGTTTTTGTAAAAATTGTGTGCTTATAATTGTGTGAATGCCAATGAATGTGCCATAGCAATGTGCTCAGCCCCTGAAAGGTAAAGGGACGAGGGAATAGGCCTTGCACATCGCTGCCTCTTTGACCTTTCTGCTCAGCCTGGGCTCGCTCCTGTTCCACCTTCCACCCACTCCCAGAGGAGCCGAGGAGAAGGCGGGCCCACTGTTCCGACTGTCATTAGGGGCCTGGAAAGGTCACACTCCTTAATTTCAGTCATTGTGTGGGCGGAGGTAAACACCCCAAACTCCTCTGCATGTCACCGATGGCAAAGGATGCAGAGGAACAGAGGGGGAGAGAAGCCACCAGCTGGGCTAGCCACTACAAGCTCCTGCCAGCCAACATCATTAGAGTCAAACCAAAGCAAAGCAGCATAATGTAAATTTGTGTGGTGTTAGTTTCAAAGCTATTTAAGGTTTTATTTTGTACAAGGTACAGAAATTATGACTGCAAAAATTGCAATCTTATTGTTGTCCCCACTTGTTATTCCCTCTTCACTAAGACAATAGCAAGCTCTGTCAGACAGTACATTGATGTGAAAACTTGAGGCAGCAACACAAGGTTGGATTGGACACCTTTTATCTCTCGCTCATTCATGCACACACGCAAGCTTGGTTTCATGGCATACACTGACAACCAGAGTACAGTAAAAATCAATGTAGTCTTGTCTCCACTGGGACCAATACCGATTCACTTGGCCTACAGCGTGAAGGACGTAGGTGTGAAAAGATTAACTGTGTTTGTGTGTGCCTGTATTCACATTTGACTCTAGTGCATGTAAGCGTCACCTTTAACAAAAATTTTGTGCTTTGTTTGTTATGGTGCATCAAAACAAGTCCCCAACCTCAGAGGCACTGAATGCAGACTCAGTTTTTATCCGTCACCTCATCTCACCTTGACTAGGAAGGCATCCATTTGAAAAGGCCCTCAAACACTCAAGTCCTGAAAGATCTATTAAAAACAATTGGACTGGAGGTTTAAAATGCTGCAATTTCATCTCTGATAAATTAATAATAAAGAATTCCTTTTGACAAAGGAACTTAGCTCTTTTCTTTGTCTTTAATAATCTAAGTCACTTTCATATACAAAGTTCAACCACAAAGAAACACTATTCACTGTGCAGATAAAGGTGCTAACACACACACATGCTCACACACACAAAGAGGGTTCATGACTTAAGCTCAGCCATCTCTTCAAACATAAACAAATTCTACAACTGCATTCTTCCAAAATCTCTGCTACAATCTAAGTTGAACTCTAACCCCCTCCACATAACCCAAACAAAAACACCCTCTCAGCACAGGAGTCATTCCAGTGGTTTCAGCCACCACAAGCTCCAGGTCTATCTGCCTTGTGCATTGTAGCCCTCCCTTTCCATCAGGGCAGGCTCTTGCTCCCTGAATTGGAAATCCATCTTATCTGATGACTGGCAGGCAATCAGGATTCCAAAAGCTAGTGCTTTCCTCATATGCCGCTAGAGAAAAGGGGATAGGGTGAGAAGGTAGATACAGGGGTGCAGGACGAGGAGGTGGGAGAGGATGTCCTCATGTGATGTGATGAGGAGGGAGAGCTCCTGGCTTTTTTTTTTTCTTTTTTTAACAGCAACATTTTTGTCCTCCTGTGAAGCTATTTCCACCAGAACACCAGTCTGTTGATAGATGGACTTGTGCCTAGCCTGGACTTTTGCAAACCAACATTCTGCTGAATTCTCCAATAATGGACCAGGCAGAACACTTCAATTTTTCTTGCCATTATTACCTTTGATGATAACAGCCATGAATTTGTTTGCTCAGAGGCTGCACATTGAAGTAGCCTCACATTTATAATGGCACTTGGAGAAGATGAATAGATAAATAAATAGAAGCCTGGCCAAATAAAACAGATATCTGCTTGGGGTCATTTTTTATTGTTGCCTTCAAAGATTGTGGGCCTGCACTCTGGGAAAGGGCCAGGCAGGCTGGCTCGTGCTGCTTTTTGCCAAATACCAGTCAGTGGGAGTGTGGCATTGTTATTTTTGGGAAACAAAGAAACTATTGAAAAAAAAAAACATCACACATATTTGCAATTTTTGTTCATTCTATCACTGTTAGGGGACAGACAAAGCTTTTCAACAAAGGAATTGGACAGAAAGGTCTCCTGCTCTGTCTCCTCTATTGTCCAGGTTGCATTTCATAACAAAAAGTTGTTTGCATTGGCCCCGTCATTACCTTGACTATTGCACAGACAGCGTGGTTTCAGGGCTGCTGAAGGGCACTGCGGGGCTCTGCTTGGCCATTGAGAGTGGTGAACTGTCCTGTTGGAGTTCCATTGTCTCACGTTAGCCTAGCCAAACAACACTGAACAGAGCCAGAACACAGACAAGGCAGAGCTGACAGAGATGTAGCCTTTGATAACTCCCCAGGAATAAGAGTGAAGAAAAAGAGAAAAGCTTAAAAAAGAAAAGAAAAAGCTTAAAAAAAAGGACAGCAAAAACAGCTACAGTATAGGAATGTTTTGAGCTGTGTTTAAACTATGTTTCTACTAGGGTGTGGTATGGAGCTTCTGTGTGTTACCACCTTCCCTCATTAAATGTAGGAGTTCCAGCATCCAAACAATATCCAAGAATTCAGCTGTCATTTATATCATATATTAAATAGAAATATACCCAACCTAGCACACAGAACAAACATCATCAATTATAATGTATCAAGAACAGGGCCAAATTCAAATCACTGTGCACAAATTGTCACAAATTTCATTCCGAGTCAATCTACACCTCATTAAATGGAATAAATAATGGAATAATTAATAAATAACTAAATCTAAGACTTAGAATTACATTTCAATACCGGGTTTACTCATGTTTTTTACATTTTAAAATCAGGGAAGCCTTAGCCTATTTTTTTCCCAACCAAGCTCAATAGTGAAATGGTCAAATTAAAACAATCTTCTCAGGTGGTATTATTTGCATTTATCAGATGACGCATGCACAACACTTAACCAATCATCTTTGCTTAAACTAGTTATCATTGACTCTATGGAGGTCCGATAGGCTTCATAGGTTTTAATTGCTGGGGCCAGACTATTAAATTCACCCAATTCCTGATAAACACCATATTAAACACTAAGGCTCACAACCGGTTCCAGACGGCTCTGACCAAGTGAAAAGTTCTGAAGCTGGACATCAACATACATTTTTCCCTAAAAAGTTTTCCAGTCCACTGGATGGCAATAATGCCCCTAGACCTGGCCTGGAAGTGAAACGCGCTACCAAGTAAGGTAAAACCTGTAAATAACACTACTTGTAAGTGGCATCAAACATTTAATCGGATGGATATAGTCTACAACGAGAGAGTGTTTAGACCTGAAAGAATAGTAAAGGACAGGAGTAATCCCCTAGATTTGTATAACGACAATAAAATGAATGAAAGTTTCTAATTCGGCAGAAAAGACTTGCCAGTGATTTTAACATTGTGATTTTATGCAAACAGTGCCTTTCAAAAGACTGTAGGGGACATTATTGGCATTCACAAATCAACTGCCTGTCGTGTCATTCGCAGAGTATCTTTGAAACTGTCTTCCACGCTATGTTCACCGACGCGAGGTCTGCAATTATAAAGCAGCAATTTCGCCATTCGTTGTTTAATGTATGTTAGCAATGCTCATTCTTAGTTCTAATTCCGAATCCTTACATGGACGTGCATCACTAATACTGGGCATAAGTAAGACCAGGCGTAAATTGTGTTGGTGCAACCGACTTAAAATCTATCCTAAAGACTGGTCTTAACAAAAAACAATTTGGCTTTAAGACCAGTTGGTGCAACCGGCCCCAGATATGCAACGATTAGGCTACTGACAGGGCCAGTAGAGCCAAGATGCAGGAGAGCTGTGTTTGGTAGCCGTCTTCTCTGTAGGTTACCAGTGGTCTTCTCTGTATGCATGAGTTGCCTTAGGGGCCGTTCACACGGACACGCTTTTTGAACCTCCAGGCGCTCGATTTCAATAGTTTCCCTATGGAACGATGCGTCTTGTAAAAAGTTCCACTGCTGCGATACGTTCGGCTTTTTTTGTCGCTTGCGTCTCCTTCTAAAAACGCGAGGCTTCTAAAAACGCCAGACGCTTAAAGTTGAAAATGGTTGAACTTTTGAGGTCTTTGAACTTTTGAACGTTTACGTTCTTAACCGCTTTGCAAACGGCAAGTTTTTGGAATGGTTGCGACAAAGTAGGCGCTTTTGGAGGTGAAAAGCGTGTTCCATGTGAACGGCCCCTTCAACAGCTTAATGGAAAAAAAACCCCAAGGGGGCAGCTACTTGCCCTGAGCATAAAAAGAGCAAAGAGCTAGCGTGCATTGTGTCTTAGAGCTACCAACACAAGTTATATCCACCAAGTTAAAAATACTTTAATTCTGTAATATAGCAATGGTAGCTGACATAAAGAACTTCAATGTTTGTAGACTCTAGATTAACACTTTGAACAAAATAGCTGGCTATAGCCTACGGTAAAAACTGTTCTAAAAAAGGCATTTGTTTACACTATTTTCACATGATTTCTGCACATACATACCAGCTATACTGTTAACAAAACTTTAAACTCAGGCATTAAACATAGTGCCCAATCCCATGGCAGGTTTGCTCTGAATTTTGCAAACAGTTGACGGTACTCGCCAGAGTTGGGGATAAAGAGTTACAAAGGAACGTGTTACTGTAATTTTGTTACATTTTGCTGGAACAATATAATGTAACGAGTTACATTTAATGTACACAACTGCATAACACTTCTGTTTGATATGCTGTGGGTCCCTGTGCTGAGAGTGTTTTGAAAAACAAGCAGGGACCCAGGGTGCCCTTGTCCTTTATCCCAGTGCCAAGAGCAACAAAAGGAGGGGGTGGCAAAAATATTTAAAACATCTTTTCAGTGCAAACATGTATCTCATGGTGACTTTGCATCTTTTGAGTACATATGTGCACTTGTTAAGGGTTCCCCCTATATTTTATTATAGACTATTTACAGACCTCCAAAAAATCAGATACATTTTTTTCTTGAAGAGCTTGGTGAATTGCTAACAAATATTTGCTTGAGTTTTGACTGACTAATTATATCTGGTGATTTTAACCTACATGTGGATAATCCAGAAAACACATATTCTAAGGAATTACCTAGACCAGTGGTCGCCAACCGGTCGATCATAAAGCCTTTCTTTCTTTTTTTTTTAAAGTATATTTTTGGGCTTTTTTGCCTTTATTGATAAGACAGTGGAGAGAGACAGGAAGTGAATGGGAGAGAGAGCAGGGATGGGATCCGGAAAGGACCACGGGGCGGGAATCGAACCCGGGTCACCGGCGTACGGTGCAGGTGCCCCAGCCAGTTGCGCCACAAAAAAACCCTGATAAAAATCCACACATCGTCTGTTGGAAATACAATAATTTGTGTGTGATTTTATTTAGTTGGTCAATCTTGTAATTGCCTAAGTGGGAGCAAGGTGATCTTTGGGCAAAAAAGGTTGGAGACCACTGACCTAGACTAATTGACACTTTTGGCCTAACCCAACATATACAGGATCCAACACACTGTCAAGGTCATACTCTTGACCTAGTCATCACAAAGGGTCTTGATGTCTCTACAGCAGTCAAGAACGGAGAATCTTACAATGCAGGTTTTCTCTTTAAAGGAGAAGTCCGGTGTGACTTGGACCTGGACTGTACAGGAAGATGTTACCGAGTACAAACATATATCCAATGCTCACCTCCGTTCACCCCCAGCATTCCGCATTAAACCGTTTTTAGCCGAAGCTTTCATTAACCTTACACTGCTAGCTATAGGGGCACAGCTTTGCCTATGCAGCTAAATTGCTATTTTTACACCATTAACAAGGTTCAAAGTTACTCCACACTTCACTGGTAGACTTCTGAGGGCCCTGACATTTAAAATGAGACAATGAGACAATGAGGTACTTTATTAAAAAGACAGTTTATAAAGACAGTACCTTCTCAGAATTTCCCGGTTGCCACCATCTTGAAATTAAATCATGATAAGTCGATTGACGAGCTACAACCTTATAAATGTCTTTGGTGAAACTCTTTTAAGTTTCATCATTTGTTGGTGCTTTAGTGCTCATGTAGACAGTCACCATATATTTTCAGCTGAAATCCAAGCACTTCTAATTTCAAGATGGCGGTGACCACATAATTCCGTGAAGGTACTGTCTGTATTTACATCCTTTTTAATAAAGTACCTGTTTACTTTCAAAGTTCTCATTGTCTCGTTTTAAATGTCAAGGCCCTCAGAAATTAGTTACTTTGAACCTTGTTAAGTGTTTGTGTAAAAATAGCGATTTATCTGCATAGGCTAAGTTGTGCCCTTATAGCTAGCAGTGTAAGGTTAATGAAAGCTGGGGTGAACGGAGGTGAGCATTGGATATATGTTTGTACTCGGTAACATCTTCCAGTACAGTCCAGGTTCAAGTCACACCGGACTTCTTCTTTAAGCAAGCGCTCTCTCAGCTCTTAAGTATAGATTCAGATTCTGTAGATGACTTACTGACCAATTTTAATTCTAAGATGACACAAATTACGGATAATATTGCCCCTAGAAAGTTGAAAATACACATTGTACATGGCATGACCGAGCCCTCCGCAACAAAGTTTGAATGAAATTCTTAGGTTAAACGGTTGAAGCTCAATTAAGTCTGATAGAAGGCAAGACATCAACCAAGTCTAGTCTCCACTCTAGGAATTTGTAATAGATTGAGAAATAGTTGAAAAATATATAGCACACATGGCATGAGCGAGTAGCCAGGCTTCCTCGACTATGAGCTCACTGCCTTCTGAGAGGGGCGGACTTAACCTGCATCTATTAGATGTAGGCCTATAGCGATGCATCAATGACGTTGACGAATCGATTTCAAAATATCGTCGACTAATCATCACACAAACGTGGGTCACCCAAATGGAATTAAGAATTATGTTAGTGAACTCTGGGCGAATACTCGAATAGCTCTCACGCAACCAGACAATATGGGGTCACTGGGTGCAATGTTTGTGGTTAGCGAGCTGAACGGCTTAAAAATGGTAATAGTCAAAGAAAGTTTTGCTGTGTGTGTACCGTGAGACTGCGTCAATGCGGCCGCTTCCAAGAAATTGACATCTGAGTCTGTGAGTATGTCACAGTAAAACGTGAAGATGGAATGCCCATAATCCAAGCCATATTACAGCTAAAAAGTTTTAGAGAAAGCCAAAGAACTGAATGTAGCCTACCAACAAATGGATTCAAAGCTAGTCTCCGGTGGTGTAAAAGAATGATACGGCGCAATAGACTCGCTTTATCGCAGACCAATCATTGCCTGGTCGTTAGAGAGGAAGATGACGTCTGTGAAGAGTAGCCCAGGTTAGGCCTATGCCACGCAGCAGAAGAGCTCAATGTGCACCACTGTTTTCTTTTGTGTCGGTGCTTTCATGTTGTATACTAGACTGATGCAGATATATAGGTATTATGGTTAATGCATAGCTGCGAAATTCAATGTAGCGTCACAGGAAGTATGGGCGGGCCAAGGCTAGTTCTTCATATGATTTTTTCAATGTTTTCTTTCAATAAATTCCATCCAGCCGTGGCTCAGTGGGCTAAGGCGTCGCGCCATGACTCCAGTGTCCCGGGTTTGAATCCGACCTGTGGTCCTTTGCCAATCCTGCCCCATCTCTCTCTCCCATTCATTGGTCTTCAAAAAACTTTTTTTTCCCAAAAATGACCTGGGAAAAAGGGGGGGTGGGTCGTCTTATATTCAAGGTCGTCTTATATTCGGGCCAATACGGTACATTGAGAGCTAATTCATTTTTTTGTTTATATTACGAGTCAAACATAACATTAGACTGAAGTATCTTGTAGCATCATGATTAACTATACTAGTTCGCCAGTGTCAACTAACGGAGCCAAACAATGTCTAAACGAGGGCTGCACGTAAACTGGTGCGCTGTGTGGATTAATTAGTGTTTTTTGAGCATTGGAAACATAAAAACAAGCTGCACTACCAAACATTGTAATTGTGTAGATAGGGTTACTTTAACGTTACTCAATGATCTTTTAGATGGAACGCACTGTTGGACTTAACAAGTAACTTGCCCCACTGTCATGTAATTATTTGCTTGCATTGAGCATATCTTAAGAGGAATTGGCCATCCAAATCCCATGTGTTGTGTCCGTATTTATTAGCTACTAGGTTAGAGATGTTTATTCACTTGGCATTTTTCTTCTGGTCTTGTTTGGATTGTGTAATAATTATTTATATAATATAATATATTATATAATATTATTCATATAATATTGTATCTTCCAGGTTTTGTTGGACTGTGAATAGGCTAGCTTTTATATGTTGCATAATTTTATTTTATATATATATATATATATATATATATATATATATATATTTTTTTTTTTTGCTGTGCAAAACTGATAAATATATAACTGATAATAATAAATAACTGATAATAAACTGATAATAATAAATTATATTAAGAATTTTCTGGTATTTCAGATACATTATGATCTTTATTAATCGAACAACAGATAAATGAATAATCATCTAATTAGTCGTTAGATTAACAGACTAATCGATAAAATAATCGCTCTATTAATCTTTTTCTTAAACAGAAACCAACATAATAATTTGTTTCGTCTAAATATTTTCTTACAAGACCTAGCTTTCTTCACAACAAACTTCTGCAATCTCATCTCACCTCTTACAGTGTGTAAATAGCTTTGCAATGACTGTCATGTGTAATGGCTTGTTTACAGAGGTGCAGTGTTAACTACCGTATTTTTTGCACTATAAGGCGCACCTAAAAGCCTTCAATTTTCTCAAAAGCCGACAGTGTGCCTTATAATCCGGTCCACAGCTCAGGTGTTATAGCTGAACAAGGTTGGTCATGTGTTGCACCAGTAGAACGTAAGGTCATTCCTAAATTGGAGTGTAAAATCCACCTTTAGCTAATGTTCGCCATAGCTAGTTTCAAACTTGCATCGTTCTTAATTTCAGTTGCAGCACCACAACTTAAGACATAACTTTAGTAGCGTGCAAACCTCTGCTTAACCAAACTGTTGATGTATTTAATGATGTTTGCATAGATTAAAGCCAATCAACGGCAGTAATACTGAGCTAGCGCTATGGGCAGTAATCAACGGCAGCATACAATGTAAACAGGAAATGTGACATTTGTCTTGCACCGTTTGCCGTTTATGCGAGTTGATAAAATCATTCTGCATTATAACATCTTGTTTCTACTTTTTAACTTTAATACAAGCCAGTGACATTCCCTGGCCCTCATCCCAGTTTTACTTTTGGCTCACTGCGAAATTGAGTTTGACACCCCTGGGCAAGCCAGATTTTGTAACAATAAAACGTGAATCAAAGGGATTAATGGAATTAACAGAACTTCTACAATAAACCAAGAGCCTTGCAAGCAGGCTACAAGGGAAAAAAATCAAGTAGTAGACGTTAGCGGTAAGTCTGTTTGATCAATAATATCAACAATATTATAAAGTGAATGGCAAAGTGCAGTAACAGTAACAAGTAACTGATGAAATGAAAAATGAAATGAAAAGTCATGCCATCGTTATTTTACAGCGGACTTTACACCTGCTGAGTATGAGGTGTAAATTTTAGGTTATAACTTAAGGCTACGTTGGACGTTTGTGGTGTGGTGCAACACTGTAACAATTAGTAAGTTAAGTCAGTAGTACGTAAACTCGAACATAGTGGCAAATTACGTCAGAACTAAGCTAAGATGGAACTTACGCTCAACTGGTGCAACCGACTGCATCAGCATTAACGTTTGAACAACGTTGAGTTATTGTTATAGCCTTTTGTTATTGCTTTGCACCATTTCGAGTTACTATATTTTGATTGCACGTTTGATTTACTGTAACGGTATCAGATGTTTATTAGATTTGTATTATTTATTAGTAGATGTTTATTTTAAGCGTCTACTGAATCAAGGAAAAGTTCCCTTCCACTACGTGATAAAAAAAGTTGCACTAGCTGTTATACGTTGTTGTTAAAAGGTAAACTGTTCCACGAAAATACTACGTCACTGACATTTCCTCGGGAAAATAATAAAACAGCTGTTTATTCATTTTGGGAGTGAACAGGAGTTGTCAGAACGCCGGTTTGCATTCAACTAATAATGTTTGACTGACTAATCTGACTGTTTTGTTGACATTCCCTTTTGCGCAGCGCCATCTAGTGTATGCATAATGCAACCCCAGCCATTACTGTAGCTTCTATTCTATGCGCCTTATTATGCGGTGTGCCTTATATATGAAAAAAGTTTTAAAATAGGCCACTCATTGAAGGTGCACTTTATAATCCAGTGTGCCTTTATAGTGCGGAAAATACGGTAGTTTTACAGCTTTTGTAGAACTTTATACTGGCTTTTTTTTCTCCTTCACATGTGCCCTTCTCTCTCCACAGACATTCCTGTTCTAAGCTCTCTTCCTCCAATTGACAGTGTTGGGAGACCTTCAGTGAGTCACAGGCTCATGAGGGCCCAGTCATAGACCCTCACCAGTGAAGCAGATGCACACCTAATGCACTTAGTAATTTCACAAAGGGGGTCTTGACACACATCACTGCCAGTGTGTAATACAGGGGAAGGACAAGGGTGAAGGGGTGCCTCTGACAGGTGTGTGTGTGTGTGTTGATATGAAGGTGTCATGATAACACAAAGATTTCAAATGAAAATAACACCTAATGGCATTCCTACAGAAAGCATCCACCAATCAAATAAGGTAAAAGGTTGTAAATTCATTTAGAGTCAAGATAATGGGAAGAACATGCTACCTGTGTTAAAATAAGATATGGACAACTAACATGAAACAGTGTGTCTGTGGAGTACTGTAATGGTGTAGAAGGTACTGGAGGAACCGTGCAGGAGTCCGTTTGCTGTGAATGCCTTTGTGTTTTTCAAATGACAAAAAATAACCCTTAGTCATGAGTAAGGGTTAGGTTTAGGTTTATAATGTAATGCAGTGGTTCCCAACCTTTTTTGCCCCCGAGACTCCCCTTTCCCTCAGAAAATATTGTAAGGCCCCCTCTACATTTAATCATATTATCGCTCATATAAGTTTGCAGTAGGGAGGACAAAAAATGTTGTTTTCAAACAAACAATGTGTTTATTACTATATCTAGATATGTTTATGCATAAATAATAACTTAATGTAAAATATCAAAGCAAAAATATCAGTGAGCCACTAGTAGCTAAAAAACATGCCCTTTATATTGGCCCATTAAGTTTCTTGTCAGTAGCTGTGATGTCTTAACTCATTTTGGGTGTGTGTCAATTCTTTTGCCTTGCACTCAAAAAATGCTGTTGCAGTATACGGGATGAGTCATCTGCAGATGTCTTATTAATTTGGACGGCAAGAACTTTGGTACAGATAATGCTCTGTGGCTGGGTCAGGGACTTACAGAAAATGGAATAAAACCATAGTTCAGGCAGCAATTTTGATACTTCCTGTATTTCTTTTCCAGTATTGCTAGCGCTACCACCCAAAATATTTGGAGCTTCCTCACCTAGGTCCAGTATGCATGGGTCATTACTATTAGGCATTTTCCCTGGAGGAAGAATTACAAATTTGTCAATTTTTTGGTCAGCCAGGGGATACAATTAACTAAGGCATCATGATCGTTCTCCTGATTGCCCACTGCTTAAAAAATTTAAATATGACGTGACACCCCACAGACCTCACTAAGGCCTCCTTGTGGGCCGGGACCCCCCTGTTGGGAACTGCTGATGTAACGGATAGAAGAACACCAGGTACAGTTGATAAGATTAACACTATTAAAGTAGAGAGAGAGAGAAAGAGAAATGTGGGGAATGGAAAAAAAGGACTTCCATCATCGTGGACATCTTGGCATCTTCCTGTGCTCTATTGATGCGAATGTCTTTTAAATTGTATTTTCAAACTGTTGGATTAGAGAAACCACCCTGCCAGACCAATAGTCCTTGTTTACAGATTTAAAAATGTATCCATCTTTGCATCATCCTGACTAAACTAGTATAGTGGAAAGTTACAAGAACCTCAGAACTAAGTTTTCTATGGGCTGAAATATGTGCCACCAGGAACTGAATTTGAATATTTTTAAATTGAATTTGAATGGTTAAGTTTGAAACATTGCATTGAAAAACTGAATCTGAATAGTATCATTTGAACATAGATTTGAACTTAGAACTTAGACTTATTAGTTTGGAACTGAAATGTTAAGAAAAATACGAATTCCAACTTTATATATATATATATATATATATATATATATATATATATTATATGTTCATATTCAGTTTCCCAAATTCAATTTCAAACTAACTGTGCCAAACATCCGGGTATTAAGAATGAAGGAAGAGCAATCGAGCACAGATGCACAAGACTCCTTTACATTCACATTTATGCATTTAGCAGACGCTTTTATCCAAAGCGACTTACAAAAAGAGGATCACAATCAAGCTACATAGAAGAAACCTTAAAGAGCATAGTACTAGGGAATAGTGCTTCAGTTCAATTTAGTGCTAGGATAGAAGATGTTCTCTGAATAGCTGGGTCTTTAAGAGATTTTTGAAGGCCTCCAGAGATGGCCCTGTTCTGATTGTTTTTGGTAGGTCATTCCACCAGCGTGGGACGACACATGAGAAGAGTCTGGATTGCCTTGGGCGAGGTGCCGGGACTGCCAGTCGACAGTCATTAGAGGACCGGAGTTGTCGGGGGGTAGCATGAGCCTTTATGAGAGTGCTTAGATAAAAAGGGACAGATCCTCTAAGCACTTTGTAAGTCAGCATCAGTGATTTGAATTTGATGCGAGCCGCCAGAGGCAACCAGTGGAGCTCGATTAGCAGAGGGGTGACATGCGTCCTCTTCGGCTGATTGAAGATGAGACGCGCCGCAGCATTTTGGATCATCTGAAGTGGCTTGACGGCACAGGCAGGAAGTCCTGCCAGAAGGGCATTGCAGTAGTCAAGGCGTGAGAGGACCATAGTTTGAACCAGCAATTGGGAGGCTTGTTGAGTTAGGTATGGTCTGATCTTTTTGATATTGAATAGTGCAAAGCGGCAGGCCCGGGCAACGGCAACATGGTCATTGAAGGTTAGCTGGTCATCAATCATAACACCTCGGTTCCTGGCTACCCGTGATTGAGCAAGAGACAAGGAGCCAGAGTTGGTGCAGATGTTGTGGTGAATAGTTGGTTTAGCGGGGAGGACTAGCAGTTCGGTTTTTGAGAGGTTCAGCTGGAGATGATGGTCTTGCATCCATGCAGAGATGTCAGAGAGGCAATCTGAGATTTGTGTTGGGATGGTTGGGTCATCGGATGAGAATGACAGATAGAGCTGGGTATCATCGGCATAGCAGTGGTAAGAGGAGCCGTGCTGGCGAATGATTTGGCCCAAAGAAGTGGTATAGATGGAGAAAAGAAGGGGGCCCAACACAGATCCTTGGGGCATTCCAGTAGCAAGGTGGTAAGGCGCAGACGTGTGTCCTAGCCAGGATACTTTGAACAGTCGCCCAGTGAGGTAGGATTTGAACCAGCAGTATGCATCACCCTTGATGCCCATGACAGTATAGATAATAGAATACTGTGGTTTACTGTATCAAATGCAGCTGACAGGTCAAGCAGGATGAGTACAGATGACTTTGATTCCACTCTGGCTTCTGGTTGCCTTTAGGGCAACCAACACGTTTTGAGCTCACAGTCCGTTATCGTTATTTCAGCTGAGTGTTGTAGGCTCGGCTAGCAGATGTACTGACTAATTAACAAAGTTACCCATTTAGCTAATGGCAAGTACGGTCGTTTTTGTGCTTAGGAATCATAGGCTATTTATTCACTATGAAGTTGGAAGGAGGTAGCCTAAACATTTCACCCCATCTCCATTAACCAAAACTCTGCCACAACATCTGCAGGACACAATTGAGCGTCATCTCGTCATAAAAGCAGAGATAAATTGAAGCAGTGGCTTAACCCTAAAACCTTCTTATTGCTAAGTAGTTCTTAAGTTTCACCTTAACCTCTCTCGTAACGTTATGCCACAATTCCCGACACGCTAGTACAGTAGGCCTATATCTTACAAGTCACGTTGGATAGGAGGACCACCATAAGCTTGCGCTCAGTTTTTAGCTCAATCACACACTTAAAAATATTTTTTTGTCTTAGACGTGTTTTTACTGCCATGAACGATCTGACACGGTTGTGTTGCATTTTGTCCTTTACTTCATTAAAAAAACAAAACTTCAAAATGAATGATTATTTTGTTTTTCAACGCCTCTTAATGCAGAGCTTTTACCAATACATGTCATATTTGATTAGAGCAGGTTACTACAGCATTGCAGAGGCACTGAATGAAAGGGTACACTTCTAAAATGATGATGCTGAAGCATATCCTTCCCCTAACTTCCCTTTTTATTTAATTTGTAGTAGTCTATAAAGCCTGTATGGCTTGTAAAGCATTAAATAATAAATACAGCCAGCTCAAGTTTATTGACACTCACAGACATTTGTGTATTACAATGCACAGATTGTGTAGTTTGATAGAGCAAACACTTATCTTAAGTTTAACAAAAAAGCTGTTAATTTACTCTAAAATGATGTGCTTTCATGTAAACAAAAATTGAAAGAGCAGAAAGTTATGGAATCTTACAACCATTTGCATTTTTTATCTGTCTCTGCAATTTAACACTAACATGTTCAGGTTTTGTATAGATTTGTAAAAATTAATAGTGATGCAAGACCTGCCTCTCAAGTCCAAATTGTGCATCATCTGAAGGGGGAGGGGGTCTTACAACTTGTTTGCATTTTGTATAGATTTGCAAAAATGAACAATACAAATAACATTTTAACCAAGTAACCAACTAAAAGGTTAGAACTTATACATATACATTATAGAGCCACATAGGCTACCAGGAACTGTATTGTGTTCAGTCCATAGCGATGCAAGACGCGCCTGTGTCTTCTGAAGGGGGGAGTCCATAATAATGCAAATTGTGTGTCTTCTGAAGGGGGGAGAAAACTGTTTGCATTTTGTATAGATATGTAAAAATTAACAGCAGCAACAAACACAGTGTCTTTGCAATTAATCACTAAAGTGTTCATGTTATGTATGAACTGGTAGAAATGCACAGAAACAACATTTTAAACTAAGTAACCATTACAACTGATTGAACCATTGCTGCATCCAGTGGAAGCCCTGTGTAAAGCAGAGACAGACGATCATCACATAGAAGTTCAGTAAGTACCAGATGGTCAGGACACTGTGGCATAAGTGTGATCTTTCATGTGTAGATTTTCCCACTGTGTGTACAAGCATCATGATGAGTGGGCCAGTTAGTCATGTCATCCCATCAGTCTCCTGGCTTGCAGAGCTGGTTGACAGTATTACTATAAAAATAACACAGCATCAGTAATAATCAATGATGAGGTTAATTATTGTGCTGCCTTTCAACACCAGTCCTGGACATTAAATTATAAAGCTTTAACCTGATACTATGTAATGCTGTTCAGTTAATGAGGTGAAGACTAAGGTGAATCACCTTTTAAGTTAATCCATGTTAAGAATTAAAATATAAACATGAGTTGGCGCCACAACGACACTGCAATGTATTTCAAAGGCTACTATGTAGGCCTACTGTGCCAGAGACTGACTGGGAGGAAAAGTACATAGGCACTATATTTACTACGTGTTATTTCACTAAAAAGACTTGGCACTAACAAGACTATTGTTATTATGCAATTATTATTATGTTGTTATGCAACCATAGTACGGATTCAGCTCGGTGTTAACACTATAACTAGAACGTTTTGAGGCATATGTCGTGACAAGCCCTCACCAAACAAAGCTGTTAGGCAGCAAAACTGTAAGGTTACATAGGCCTACTATGTCTATGACAAAATATAATGTGATAGTTCCTGTTCATAGTCATTGGACGCTAGCCGGTTAAGAGCTGATATCAAAGAGTCTTTGCTGATATTAGCGATATTGATAGCTATAAACGCTAGCACTGGAAAAATGTTATCTTTACCTGGTAAGCCTCACAAGCATCCGACCGGACTTTTTTGGCAGAGGAGTAACATATCCCAACCATTTTCATGGGTGTTGTTCTGAGGGTCCCTGGGTTTTTCATGTACAACACACAGTTGTTCCAAGAATAGCCGTCTTTTTCCAGTTCCACAAAGCATCAATATTAGGGGGGAAAAGTCTCTGCCCTTGTTTACGTGCGGAAAAGTTGAGTCAGTCATGGTTGGAGTCCTGTGTATCTCTGCCACTGAGCTAGAATCATCTTTGCGCTCGATTGCTCTTCCCGGATTGTACCCGGAAGTTTGTCACTGTTAGTTTGAAATTGAATTTGGGAAACTGAATCTGAATTGTGAGATCTGAATATGAGAATTTAGAAAGTTGAAATTTGTACTTTTCTTAACATTTCAGTTTCAAACTAATATATTCAATTTCAAATGATACTATTCAGATTCAGTTTTTCAATGCAATGATTCAAATTTAGCCATTCAAATTAAATTTAAAAATATTCAAATTCAGTTTCTGGTGGCACATATTTCAGGCCATTGTTTTCCCTTTTTGTCATCACTACTGCTCTAGAATCATGTAGCAGAGGCAGCAGTCGGTTGCCATAGCACTGACCACTGTAAACTTGTGAGCGCAGCTCATCCAGGCTAAACGCAGAGTGCTCCTGAGCTCAAGATTTTGTGCAGCAGGCCGAATGATTGGGAAGGGTCTGTCATGCTGTGTTCTGCAGCACTTCAGGCCAGGAGATGTATGCACTGTCAGATCTTTTCAGGTATCTGGTGTGATGTTATATGGCAGGCCTATTCAACTAGCGGCCCGATTAAAATTTCCTGCGGCCCGCGTGTCATGAGAATGAACTTGCTTTGATGGGCGAGCGAAGATCTTCATATCTATGATTGCCAAATAGCACACCGTTGTCCCCTATTGGCCACATGAATTCTCCCATTTTCTTCACTCCGATATCACAGTCACATCACTGCAAAAACTGCCAGTTCTAACAGTGTAACTATAGTTTTGTGATAAAATGTTTGCCGGATAATAAGCGTTAAATTCTTATAAGTAGGCTTATGCCACTAATGCAGCTCTGCATATTCTCTGTGTATCTATCTCATAATTTTTTAACGCCAAACAGTGGCGCCAGCAGAATATTTTTCTAGGGGTGGCTAGTGGGGGCCAGAGCAAATCTTAGGGTGGCATACCAAACTAAAGTCCATCATAAAATGTAATGCTATAGATTCTGATAATGTAATGATGTATACAAGATATTAGGTGCAGGTCCGTATTCAATGACTTGCATCTCTTGAATATAGCACTCAAAAATACAATCCTGTTTATGATATGTTCCGTTTTCTTTTCATCATCACCCTAGGCAGATTCACATAGCCATTTCGCATTATTAGCTATGGTAGACTAACATTCCCGCTTAGCAAAGCTAGCATGAAAAACGTAATTAACAACGTTAATTTTAGTGACATAATATGCAAAACTCGTGGGCATATGCATATTCATGTATTACTGTACTACTGAAAATTGCCATCGTGTGACGTCAGGCGCGTAAGCAGTTTGACATAGAGGGGGACCGAATCTGCACGAGTTCGGTGGCGCTATGGAGCGGAAAATTCACGGCACAACTTT
>JAGFZM010002765.1:0-30157 GCA_017657215.1 Limnothrissa miodon | reverse complement strand
TGATCGTCTTTTTGGATTATGATTGTGTGTATGTGGACAAGATCCAACAAGGTAGGCTAATCTGTTTTCTAATCATGGCTGTATCTGGAACGAGATCGGCAGCGACTGAACATTAAGTCAGATCTATCAGTAGACTGGTTTAAGAAACCAAATCAAAATTATGCCGTCTCAACAACGTTGACAACTGCCACTGACCTCACTCCTCGCTGGGCTGCTGCTGACAAAGCTGGTTTTGAATGCAGCACATAGCCTAAGTAATGAAGTCCCTATGACTTAACATTCTGTAAAACCGTACTTATAACTAACATGTCATTCACTGTGTGCATTGTTTTATCAGAGCATTGTTTCACCATAAAAGCAATTTTCTCTTCACACAATTAACCTTAGCTTCACACTTGTTTCCTTGCCTGCATACTGTAACGTTGATGCTATCTGTAAGCTCTAAGAAACTGCAGCAAATTAAGGTTTCCGATGGTCCAGAGCTACTGATAGTTGTTTTTTTTTTAAATGACGGGAACCCTGCACTTACATTATTGACAAAAAAGGAGCAAATATCTCACTTTTTTTTCCGGTGGACGTCTATGATGGCTGGTAAGTTGACCTCGCAAGGAGCAGACGTTGCATGGGTGGTGGGGGAGGGGGGTTGTTATGTGAAGTTTGCGAGGATGGCAAAAGCAGCGCTGCTGTTTGTATCTCCTCCCATTTCAAAATTGTTTTTTACATCGTGGATAATATAATCTAGTCTGCATTATATTTTCACAAATATGCATTATTAAAATTTTCTTAGGGGTGGCTGAGGATAGTTCTGGGGTGGCTACTGACGCCAAAGGTTCTAAAGCTCAAGTCGCTCGAGCGCAAATCACAATCCCATTCATCAGAGTGGAGTGAAGATGGCTCTGACTAAGCAATAACAATAAAACTACCTAAAAAGATAGACTGACAAATATTTATTCATTTTACCCTCTGCAACAGTAGGAGACTCACATGTTTATTGTGAAACACAATTTTTCCCACTGATGCACGATTTATGGCAGCCATCAGACATCAGGCATGAAATTATATGGTTAGCCTGGGTGTTTTCAAATAGTTGATGTATTGTAGTCTGTGTGGCAGCCTATCACCCCTTTGAGAGAAGATTTGTTATGGATATGGATAGCGTTTTCTTAATTTCTATTCCAATATTTGTTGACACACTTAAGACATTGCCACTGTATAGAATTCAGTTGAATTGTATTGAACTAAATTTTGCTCTGACTGTTTTCAGTATTGTTGGATACAATTATTTTGCGGTGTCTTATTTTATGCGGCCCCCGAAAATCCAGTGATTTTTCCATTCGGCCCTCTTGGTACTGAAGTTACATAGCCCTGTTAAATGGAATATTGTATATAACCACTGCTTCGTTCATCCAATGAATCGTATTGGAAGCATGGCTTATTAGTAGTCTATTCATCTAGTCTTGTCTTTTCACTTAATTTCATACACACATTTATATTCACATTTAGAGAAATATGAGTGAGGTAAAAGGTACCCAAAGTACCTTTTTGGCTGCATCAATACACTGCATGTACTCCTTGGCCAGGTCTGAGCAACGTAGCGTTTGATCCCGGTTCTCCCTGTAGCAGTGAAGAATCTGGGCTTGAAGGCTGGTGCACACAGGCTCTGTGCTCCGGGGCCTGGGGAGAGCAAAAAAGGACATTATAATAAAAATGCCATTTTGAAGCATCCAGATACAATTCAACATTTCCCAAATAGCTGAAACAGGAGCAATCCTCAAAATTTCAGTGTCAACCACTTTATTGCATTAGACAACCTGTGAAGGGGTGTGTCAAAGTGTTAACAACTAAACTATTTCTTTAAGAATGATGTGAGCCTGCCGCAGACATCTTTTCTTGTAGACATCTTCAATGGCATGGTGTCAATGTAATCCTTTGGGCAGTTTTCACCATCTGCTGAAGTGCTCTGTGGTCAGTGATAGAGCAGCTTCCATGCCAGACTGTGACACAGTTGGACAGGATGCTCTCAATCGCACAGCAGAAGAAAACTTTATCTGCAAACTTTCTGATGGAACTGGATCCATACACAGGCCTGCAGTCATAGGTGAAGAGGGAGTAGAGGAATGGGCTGCCCTGTGGTGCTCCAGTGTTGAGTGTAATAGTGGTTGAGCAGTTGTGGTCTGACCTGTCGAGTTCTGTTGGTCAGAAAGTTCCAGAGGGACGTACTGATACCAAGATTCCCAAGTTTGGTGGTTAACTTGAAGTACTGTGTTGAATGCTGAGCTGAAGTCAACAAACAGCATTCTTGCATAAGAGGTCCTGTTTTCCTGTGAGCCTACAGTGCAGCGCTGCTGAGCTTACCTTTTTACCTACCTCAACCCTGCTCAGTTCAAGGTTTTTCTATGCCCTGTCTCACTCTCTATTGACTTTACACACTTTTTGTATAGTCTATACAGTATAATGTTGGTGCTGTAGGTGTAGTTAAATTATACTGTATGTAGCATACTAAGTAGACTGTTAGCCTGCAGAATTTTAGCATATGTGCACCTCACATAGCCTGCCCCAATGTCTTATTTATTGTTATCTTAATGTAGCACCACTTGGATCCATGGTGAAACAATGTCTCATCTCACTTTATGTTTATATGGCTGAAATGATAATAAAAAACACATGACTTGACACTTGACTTGTGGATACTGCATCCTCAGTGCTTCTATTGCTATGGTAAGCAAAATGGTAAGGGTCCAGTGCGGGTGGCAGGCATGTGCCAGGACCAGCCGCTCAAAGCGTGCTGCATAAGGCCATTAAGGGCTTTGTATGTTAGACCCCTAAGGTCACAGAATGCTGGTCTCCTAATAATTCCTAGAATATCAAAATCCACAATAGGAGGAAGAGCATTCTGCCATCGTGCGCCTGTCCTGTGGAACAAGCACCCCTCTAACATTCGCCAAGCGGACACTCTCAACACCTTTAAGTCTAGTTAGGGATGGTGTATGGTAAGCCACACCTCCTCAAGGTATTATTGGAAAGGACTGCCTCTGCTGTAAGCTCCTGTCCAGGGCTTGGTGGCCACTGACCATTCCTTTGGTGGTGTTGGCTTGTTATACATCATACCTTAGTTATGCTGCTATAGTTGTAGTAATGCCGCCACAATCCACCCATCTGTTAAGCCGTACAATTTTAACTCTGTCTTTCTCCTCCTCTCTCTATCCTCTCCACTTTTGTCTCTCTCATCACTTAGCCAACATCTGTACATGTTTGCACATGCAATATAACTCTCACATTCTCTGAAATCTGATGAAGACTGTTCTAATCCCCTCTCTGACTTTCCATGCCTTACCACCCTGCCGTGAGTCATCACTGCCTTCTACTGCCTGACCCTGCACCTCCTGGGTACTCAACCAACCTCACCGAACATGCCACCCTGCTGAGGACTTTCTTCCAACGTTTGATCCGGCGGCACTACTGAATGGTCCTCAACCCACTCCACTGTCCATGCCACTGCCTCACTGCTGAGGGTCACCCCTGCCTTCCTCTGTCTGATCCTGCATCTCTGGCTTCCTGGGCGGGCTGCCTTCAGTTCCACAGACGACCCTGACATGATTGATACAGCCTCCAGCTAACCCCTGGCTTGACTGCTCCTAATGACATGGGACTACAGTATATCCTTGGATTATAATGGGACTCCTATATTGCTTTATTTATACCACAATTTTCTTATAATGTGTACCTAATGGAATAATAGTGGACTAATCACCATCTGAGAGACTGAAAACCTGCCCTAGGCAGTTGGGCTAGCCCCTTGAGCCGTCGGAACTGCCCAAGGTTTGTTCCTTTACAATAACAAGTAAAAACAAAAAACGCTGTTAGGGAGTTCTCTTTTGTTTCGAGGCCAAAACGTACAAATGGATGATGCCTATCAACTCCTACTTTTACTGAAGTCAACTTTAACCAACCCTTTGAGAAAGGGCAGTAAGCGCACTGACGCGCGCAGGCAACTACTTAGACGGCCCTGCGTGACGTCATAAAGTCTATATCTTGACTGCGCTTACGCTTCAGGCCCTCTTTGCCTATTTCACCTCACCAGCTACGTGCGGTTACTGAGTCACTCCGTTTGCCTTTGCAAAATATTCTTTAAAATCAACGGCTTTTTTGAAAGCCCACCCAAACAGCTCCATCTTGCTCAAAGAACTCACGTCAGTCCCTACCTGGCACCTCGAGTCGCAGGATGGCAACATGTAGATGTCCTGACTGTGATCGTCTCTCGCCATATGCTTCCTCTGCCTCAGGAGCGAGCATGCTACGCTCGCTTTCACCCAGCCCGAGCTCTGCCCTACCTGTGATCGTCTCTCTCCTGCGGCGATTGCAAATAGGGCAGCCTTCTTCGTGGGCGCAACCAGCGGTCCAGGGGCGGTTTCTTCCCCCGCTGACGCTGGTCTTCTCCCTCCCCACCATTTCTCCGAGCGTCCCCTGGCGTCTTCGCACCTGGTTGGGTCGCCCAGTCCATCTTCGGCGGTAACTCGGCCTGCTACTAGCTGCCTAGCGGCTAGTCAGTTACCAGCTAGCCAGCTAGTCACGGCCCAGCCTGCTAGCCCTTCAGCTAGCTCCATTGGGGACGCTTTTGCTCGCGCGGTAGAATCTCCGCACCACTCCGATGAGCCAGACGACCACATCATTGAAGCCGTCGACGAGATCGCCTCTTTCCTCTCGGCGCAGACGAAGGGGCTCGCCACCATCGTCTCGACGCCGCCCGCCCAGAAGACTCACGCTGCTCAGCTCGCTAGCAAGCTAGCTTCCGTGGCTACTCAGGCGGCTAGCAGGCTAGGCCTGCCTTTACCTCAGCGTTCTCCGGAGGGGCGTTTCAATCCCTTCTCCAGTGCGCTGCCTTTTCCAGAGGCTCTCCCCCTGCCTGCACATCCCACCATCGTGTCGGACGTCCAGGCTGCCTGGGAAGCCCCTTCGCCGCCATTGCTCCCCTCCAGGGCAGGCGGCCTTTTACGCGATGGAGAGAGCGAGCGCCATTGGACCCTTGCGTCGAGGACGCTGTAGCTGGCTGCTTGGCGCCCACGTCTGCCACCACGTGGACCTCGCCTCCCGAGCTCCCCTCCAAGCCGTGTCAACGCATGGAGCGGCTCGTGGGAAAGGCTTTCATTTGCTCTGGCCAGGCGGTCAGGGCAATGAACACTGCCTTTCTCCTCTCCTCTCTCTCCGAGGAACTCGTGGCAGATTTGTCAGCGCAGCCTTCGGACCTCACGCTCCACCAGGAGGGCTACTTCGCTGACGACCCTAGCCATCAGGGCGGCAGTCAAGGCTGAGGGGCGCTCACTCGGCTCGTTGGTCGTCGCAGATCGTCACCTGTGGCTAAATCTTTCTTCCATGGCGGAGAAAGAGAAGAGGCACCTCCTGAACGCGGCCATTTCCACCGAGACGCTGTTCGGCCAGGCGCTGGAGCTGGAGCTACAGCGACTTGAGAAGACAAAGTCAGCGGCTCAGGCCCTGCAACCTGTCCTCCCCAAATGCACCCCGCCTCAACCCGCCACGCCAGCTGCGCCTCAAACGCGCACACGCGCGCCTCAACGGAGGCAGCAGTCCAAGAAGAAGGATGACACGCCCAAGACTGCACCTGCGCCAAAGGCATGGGTCCTCGCTCTGCAGTTTCCAGCTCGGAGCGTTTTCCCCAGATTCGGCAGTCCTCTCTGATCTCTGAGTTTGCCTTGTTCACAAGCACCCCGCACACACGCCCCCGCCCTACAAGGGCAATGTTTGAACATGAGCCCCGGCTTCGGCCGGAGGACACCCCCTCTGTCTGTTCTGTCCGTCGCGCCTCGCGTCACGTCATGGCCCAACGGTGTCCAAGCAACGCAGCAGCTACGGCCAAACTCGACCGTAGTGAATTCACTAAGCCAACTAAGCCAAAACTACTTTAGGGCTAAAGTACGAGGCAGCAGGTGCTCCTCCGCGCATGTCAGAGCCCACTCCACCCGTGGGGTGGCGGCCTCCTGGGCCTTCTGGAAAGGCGTCCCTATGCAGGATATCTGCCTGAGTGCTTCTTGGGCCTCAGGCAATACCTTTGCGCGGTTTTACGCACTGGACGTCACCAGGCCAGCATAGCGGAGAGTGTTCTCTCTGTGCCCGGCGGTGGTCCATTGGGTCCTTCCACCTCGGGCCCCTCGGCGGAGGGCTCTTGAGGCTTGGTTGTAGTGATCCATTCGTACGTTTCGGTTTCGAAACAAAAGAGAACATTACGGATACTAACGTATCCTCGGTTCTCTGAGTGAGAAGCCGAAACGTACGCTTTGGGCCTCAATTCGCTAACTCTGGTGAGCTTGGCAAAGAGGTCCTGAAGCGTAAGCGCAGTCAAGATATAGACTTTCTGACGTCACGCAGGGCTGTCTAAGTACTTGCCTGCGCGCGTCAGTGCGCTCACTGCCCTTTTTCAAAGGGTTGGTTAAAGATGACTTCAGTAAAAGTAGGAGATGATAGGCATCATCCATTCGCACATTTCGGCTTCTCACTCAGAGAACCGAGGATACGTTAGTATCCGTAAAGTTTTTCCTTGCCCCTGTTGCTCATTGGGCCTCTTTGTGTTAAGCGCTTTGAGACGTGCCTTTTGAAAAAATGCGCTATATAAATAAAATTGAACTCAATTGTACTGACAGTGTTTGTGCACCAAGTTTTGTGCACCAAGTTTCTGTGAGAAACATGACATTACAGTCCAAAATTTTCCGTCTGTGATCCAACGTTGTAACTCATTAATCTTGTTCACCAGGGACCTCATTTTAGCAAGGAAAATACTTGGTAAGGTGAGCTGCTGTGTTTTATGCACAATACCAAAATCCCAAATTGAGGCCTGGCTCCCTCTCTTTTATCTACATAAAGCAGACACGATACATATGATTTGTAAAGTGTGAATCACCCAGAATGGCAACTCATTCGCTTCTTCTGCCCATTTACACCACAACCATCTCTGAAGAGTGTCCTCCCTGTCTGCCACTGATAAACTTCAATGTTTCCAACTCCTGAGTGGATTGCATCCTACCTAACTCAAAGCCAATGGCAGGACTTAACTCCTTCTCCTTCTGACCACTTCTCACAACGGCATGTGTCAAAATGAACTGATCAATATTACCCCATGATCGTCATCACTCTCCCTGACTGTAACAATGATTTCTGGCTGCTAGTTTGCTATTTGGTCTCATTATTATTTACAGATACAGTAGCACTCACATCAGTGACCTGAAACAACTCTATTTTAAGTAGTAAATATTGGATGAAATAAATACTCTTGCTACTCAACCACAATCATAGTCCATAGTCTTTTATCAATACCAGCAATAAGACAGAAAAGGATGAGAGTGAGAGGAAATAAACCTACATCAACGCCCCATCTATGTATATGTGTTGGAGAAGTGACACCTATCAAGTGTTTCTATTTTATCCAACATTGACGCCGTTATTTGAGGGAGTTTAATTACCCCTACAGGAGCAAGAGACGACAGTGGCCATGTTCCTTTCTTGTTCTGGAAGATAAGAACCTCACCTTTAATTTGAAATAAACTGCCTTCATCAGGGGAAGGCAAAGCTTTATGATAGTGCAAGAGGTTTATTAAAAGAGCCTGAAGCAGAAAATTGGCTTGCCTGAGCCAAAGCTAAACTAAATTGAACCAAAGTGAAGGTGAGGTCTTTAATAAAAATATTAGCTGAGCTGCTTACACATAGCTTTGGGGAGAAGAAGCCCTGCTTGTTCCTTCCCCAGTTTACTTTGGTGAGTAAATATTGTTAGTTCATATTACAAATATTAATATAAACTGTTTAAGACTAAGAGCTAATTACCACAGTTCCCTCATTATTATTAACAGTAACATTGAATGGTAATGCTACAACTCCTAATGAATTTTGAGTCTGTGAAGGTGACTACAAGAAAGAGCGATGCAACAATTAGCACGAGGTCGAGCATCCACACATCTCAGGTAGGTGCAACCGTATCAAAATCCTTGTCTGAGCAGACTGCACAGGGGAAATAAATAAATAATCAGAAAGGAAAAGGGGAAATAAAAAACTCTGATGTGTAGTGCAAGCCATGGGGCTTTATCAGTTCGACAAGTTCACTTGACAGGTTCCCTGAAACGGAGGGTCTAAAATTAACTAGATTAGAGGCGCATTTTCCTTGACCTCGACTGAGCACTGCACTGGGCTGGAAAACATGAGCTTCCCCTGCCTTCTCTGCCCTGGCTGCTTCTGTAGACCTGCGGTCTGACAGCTTTTCAATTGACTGAGCACGAGGTTTCAACCGCCCTTCTTCCTCCCCACCCCCATCCCTATCTCACCTGCTCCGGCTCCTTGCTCTCCACGATGGGGGAAGCACTTACACCTGTCAGCCCTGGAGGTGCAGGCTTTGGAGGAGCAGAAAGGACTTGAGCTAAGAGCTAGAAAACTGACAATGGTGGTAATTAATCCAGGTCCAGGCTTGGCCTATTAGATCTACTGTATGGTTAGGAGTTCCTACATCTGCCCGCTTGTATCTGTTGTATCTGTATCCGTAGCTTGTATCTGACTGTGTAGTGTAAACTTCCCATTGTCTAGCACCTTGCATCATCAAGATTGCCTTGTTTATTCCATTCAGTGACAGGTGCAATATAGATGTGCTCTCTATGGATAAGAGGCATGTTTGGCAGAGTCTGCTGCTATGGTCCCCCAAAAATCAGTTGGTTGTCACTGTTCTCTTGGTACTTAAAGGGATAGTTCGGTTTTTAACACATTGAGCCCCTTTCACAGGTTGTCTAAAATGAAATAAAGTGGTTGACACCAAAATCTTGATGATTGCTCCTGTCTCGGCTATTTGGGAAATATAGAATCGCCTCTGCCTGCCTTTAAAATGGCTAGCAATGGGCATGTGTTGTTTATCCTTTGAAGACTGGTTTTAAAAAAGTGCTACTCATGGAGTGATTAGTGGCGTTTGCTGATGTTCCAACCCAAGTATCGTAGCAAAATACAGTTTCTGTCATGTTTTATTTGCCATTTTGTGAGTCCCAAAGGGATCTATTTGCTCCTTCATATAAACAAAGTGCCAAATAAAACATGACAGAAGCTTTATTTCGCTACGATAGATGTTTTGGAACATCATTGAGCACCACTAACCACTTGGTGAGTAGTACTTTTTTAAAACCAGTGTTTTAAGGATAGAAACAACACATGCCCATTGCTAGCCATTTTGAAGGGAGGCAGAGCCGATTCTACATTTCCCAAATAGCCGAGACAGAAGCAATCGTCAAAATTTCGATGTCAACCACTTTATTGCATTTTAGACAGCCTGTGAAAGGGGCTCAATGTGTTAAAAACCGAACTATCCCTTTAACTATCTGGTCTAGAAGCATCTTTAAAAAACGTTGAAAACTTTTCTTAAGTCAAAAACGGCCCAGTTACTTCAGCCTGTCCCATAATCACAATTTCTCTAAATGAATGGTGTAAGGTATATATTCTTTCATTATTGCAACACATATCATTTTTAACCACATTAACTCTGTTAGTGCGCTTTTAGTTGTATAGACAAGGATTTCCATCCAAATGACAGTCATTTCTTATCTTTGCTAGTTTATTGGATTCTGTGTCATTCTGAGATACCCCTAAATAGTTTCTGTCCAGACAGGTCACTGCTTTTCTATAATCAGACCCTCCAGGATTTTGCGATGTTGCGATTTGCAACATCAACGCAACTTCAACCAATCCCCGTGAATTCAGCGCGGTGTTGCAATTTTAACTAATCACCGCAACTTTCCCGCAAAATTGACCAATCATTTGCGTGGTCTTGTCGAGATCACGTCGACAAACTACGTGTTGCTTTTTTACACTGAGCTAGAATCACACGTCTATGTCTACTCTGCAGCACGATCAATGGCATTCTAATTGCCCGGCCCACATTGAAGCACCCCGATTCTCCCAGTCAATCGGGTCTTCCAGTCAAAGCGCGCATCTGGTTAGGCGTTTGCTTCTATTTTTTATGTGGTGGCATTTCTTCCGTGTTTTTAAAATACTTAACACATTTAATCGGAAGGTATAGGCTACGATTTAGCTATAGGCTTATCAAACATTTGACTGGATAGCAACAGTAAGACAGAGAGCAAAGATGACACCAGAGACCCAGACGACAAGAAACAACAGAGACAGGTCAGGAGAGCAACACCAATAAAATGTATTGGACAGAAACAGTGATCACAAATGGGCAAGAAAGTTCTACACTTTTAAATCACATGTCTTAAATTAAATGTTGAAGTTATAGTAGCTTCCATGCAATGTCGAAGGGCAGTAGCTTCCATACAAATAAGCTAGTTTAACTACATTTAGTAGCGTGGCTGTAGTGAAGCTACAGCATGAGTAGCCTATGACTGATAGCTTAATTTTGCTTTTTCTGGCAATGAAGAGATCCTTAAAGTTATATTATCAAGCATCAGCTCACAGCAGCAAATCCTCTTGGCTGCACATGGAAGATCAGTTCATTGCAATAATGTGATGCATTTGATGTGTCAGTCATGCCATAATAGTCCACAATGTATGATCATATCACAGTAAACAGGCATACAGGAGGCATATCAATAGGCTATATACTAATCAGTTACTATTGTATAGCTATTGAGAGAGCTGTTTGTTAATCAATACAAGAAGAGTCTAGAAGAAAGTTGGATTATTAAATATAGGCCTTTTTGTATATTAGAAATGTAGCTGTTTTGAACTACTGTCATTTTTTGCTACATTTGGTCTTAAATAGCTTTGGTGTAGTGAAGTTTCATCTGATGTGGAGTAACTGGTGGATGCTTAGTTAACTACATTTCCTGATTAGCTTGCCCAAGTGGTTATAATATATTGTTACACAGACAACTGAGGATAACAAAAGAGACAGGCTATATTATTGCACATACAGTAGGCTATACTTATGAAAGAGGTCAGAAGAGGAACCAATAAAATGTAGGTTACAGTAGGCCTATGTAGCCTGTGAGGCAGATAGACAATGACAAAAAGTTCTATGCTGTTACATTTTTAAATGTTTTCAAAAGTTGGGCCTGCTGTAAAACTTTTCAGGGTTTATTGCTTATATTCTAGTGCTACAGTATTTCAAGAAAAGGAGCAAGTAGTGGATTGTACTTTTAAACTGTGAAATTGGTGGATTTATAAAACCTTGCCATTTTGTGCGCATACACCTGCAAGAAAGTGTCCCTCATCTTTTTAAGATATCCAGGAAAGTGTCCCTCATTTGAGGTTGAGGGAGTTGGCAGCCCTAGTAAGGTTGTTTACAAGAATTTCTCAGTTTCTTTGTTCTTTTAATGTTTTTTTCAGTAATTTAATTTCCTCATTTTAAAAAAAGTAAAAAAGGGAAAATAACAATTACTTATAGCAACTTTTACTTCCTCAGCCAATATAATCCCAACAACAAACTAAAAATCACCGCAACTTTAATCGCATTTTTTGGGAAAAGCTCCCGCAACATCAGGTATTTTAGGCCGCAACAATCACAAAAAAGGCCCGCGAAATCCTGGAGGGACTATATAATGAGGTTCCCACGTTCTGAAGACCTGCCTTGACGAAAGGTCTAATTGGCAACTATACACCGGATTGGAAAGCCATGCTGACCAAACATTTCATCTTTTTAGTTTCTCCTTCCTTTTGCAGGCACCCAGCTCAGCATAACATCAAATCGTCATCCATCTCAGACAGTTTGACAGTGAAGTAACAATGTCAATCTGCAGCTCAGGAGACATTTTATGTCACCTTCAGCTCTAACAGGGTTCAGGTCAGCTCCAGTGGGTGTAGCATGGAGTCATTAGACACAACCCTCTGGACAGGGCAGGATTGTGCTGCATAATAAGCAAAACAGCATCCCAGTGCTATTCATTTGAAAAAACAGAGTCCTATCAGACATGAATTCTTATTGCTATGTCAGTGAGTGAAAAAATATTTGTCATATACAAAATAAAAGTATATATTATGTATATATACTTAATATATATTATAATATATTATATATTATGCTTTTGTATTCATGCAACATATTGATTTGCCAATGAAATTAAATTAAAAACATATACACAAGTTTTGTTAATTGTACATTTTGTCTTATATACTAATAGATTTTCATTTATGTTTTTATATAAAGGGGAGGAAATGTCATAGCATTCAGTGTACTGTTTACTTTAGTACTGTCTCATAGAGATAAAAGGCAAGGATGGGAATTAATCCACCACCAAAGGTCTTTAAGGTGCTTTCATTTCAGGGCTAACCAAAAGCCAAATAAGACAGCTAGAAAGAAATTTAGCAAGACATTCTCTACATCCCATTTCAGCATGAGATAATGGGTGAAAAACTTTAGCACCTGAAGCTAGAGGCAGTTGTAAGCTTTAAGTAAGTCAGAATCATGGGCACCAAAGGAGGGGGAGTGTAAAGGCAGAGTGAGCTGCAATTCAGTCAGAGGGGGACCGACTGGGCAGAGGGAAAGATTAGAGTGAGGCGTCACTACGGTCCAACAGTCTGGGGTTCTCGCCGACATGGCAACACAGGCAAGAGGAGCTGCGTCTCTATCCGCACCCCTCCAAGTTAAGGATTAAAAAGCAAGGGATTAAAACATCAGGTACGAAAGGAGAGCAAAGAAAAAAAAGCAGAGGCAAAGGCTGTGGTGCAACATGCAGTGAATACAAATATCAGCTTTTGGTGTATGGTGTGCCTGCAGGCTCTACAACTGCTGTTTCTACCCCACGAAAGTGCAGTCAGTTGTTACCCACATTTTACCAACTGCAGTTTTTAACAGGAAAGAAAGTTGTTGAATAAGGGATCTGAAGTATACTGGCTAGAATACTGAGGTAGGGAAGGTGCAAGTGCATAAAATCTCTCTAAATATTAACAATTTTTTGTCCTGATCAATTCTGATCGGAACGTGGGGTTATTAAATATCATTCACATCAAGACTTTTATAAAGACCTTATTCAGCAGTTCCTTCATTAATGATCTGGCAAATAGAACTGAGCAATTAATTGAATAATTAATCGAAACATTATTAATCGAAACTATTAATCATTGTAACAAACACCTCCAATAATTAAGTTGGAAAGGATATTAAGACTAGTGAGTTCACAAATGATGAACTTACTACTTACTTAATCATGCTAACCACAATTCTGCACATCTGAGCAGGGTTTGACAAGGACAACAAATCTACATAGTGATGAACACAAATATTTATCAAATGAATCTGCACAGAGCAAAACAATTATGCAAAATGTATAAATGTCTTAATAAATTAACATAGAAGTTAGTAAAATATTAAAGAATATGTTATCAGAGGGCATCAGCACTGTGTCTACAATCTAAACATTTCTTGTTGGGTGCAAACAATCCACAAACACATCTATCAAGCCAGCATCTATATCTCCTCTGTAATCTCTCTATTGATCCCAAAGAAGGATATGACAACAGACTTCAGTGGGACAATGTCTGAAACAGAATGTCTCAGAACAAAAGAGAATTGTAGGCACATGCGCACACACAAACACACACTTACATGCGTACATTGGCTAGCTCTGGCCGCAAGATCTCTGAACGCATTGCCATATTTCCTGCCTTCTCTTGATGACTGTGCGACAGCTTGACAAGTCATGTTCCCGATGCACACACACAAGATTAGCCACTAAAATCCCTGATTAGTAGACTGTAGATCTGTGCTGCAAGCTTAATCAAACTCCGCACCAGAGCAGGCGGACAGAAGCTGTGTTCGGTGTTCCACACATCTGTGCTTCATCACATCACTCTTTTCTGGCCTCTTTGGAGAAACTTGCCTGGAGAAGCTCCAGTGGAGTGAGGAGGCTTGATTAGTGTTTGTTTTAAATGGCACTGCTTGCCATGTCTTAAGTTCTTAACAGGATTAGTTGTTATCTTGCAAAGTTTCAGTTCGCCACGACTTTCTCTTTATGTTTGTACCCAACAGCAACACAATTACGCAGACCCAGTTACAATATTACCTATGCTTTACAGAATACATTTATGTCATAGCATGGTGGCGTACATGTAGTTCAGCAAAGCAAACTTGTTGTTGAGATTTTTCATAAAATAAATATAATATAATATAAAACATTTCTTATAATAAAGTAGAATCTGATTATAATGTTATGAGAAAATGTATTAAATCCCATGAACAGCATTCCACCATGGATTAATTTCACTGATAATTTGTAAAAAACCAATGCATTAATGCAGTTGATAGTCTCATTCTTCTAAGAGAATAAAAAACACCAAACAACTGTACTGTACATAAACTGCATTAAATAATTATTGCATGAATTCCTATTATTTACAATCTGAAGGAAACATTCAGTTTATCTTGACCTTCCCAACACTGCATTGATTACAGGGTCCTCAAATAGTGTGATGCTAAGGGAGAAAATGAATTCTGAGTGTCCTACAAAGTTAGGGAAATGAATTGAGCCTAATGAATTTCACTGGTGTTCTATGGAATTCTTCTGAGATCTGTGTGTGAGTCTGTATTTGCATATAACGTAAAGCAGGACAGAGAAAGGCTGAGTGCGGAGGGCTGATATTTGGCATTTTTCTCTCAGGGACAGCCATAGAGGTTAACAAGTACAAAACACTTTCCATATTCGTAACTGTTCCTAGGAGTGCCTTGGGTGATAGGAGTAGGGTTGCCAACTCTCTCAATCCCAAATGAGGGACACTTTCCCAGACATCTCAAAAAGATGAGGGACACGGTTTTGGGTCAATGACGTGACGCTTGCTTTTTCTGTCCAACAGAACTTTTTATCAGATAATATTCATTAAAATGAATAAAAATATCACATGTATGTCTAATACCTTCCTTATACATGTGCCCACTCTTATTTTTTTAAACATGTTGGTTATTGATTATTTTCTGCCATCTGAAGTGTTAAAACATCATGTGGGGCGACCGTCCGGCCTTGATTTCTGTTTGGACAACTGGTTTCAAATCACATTAAAATAATTTAAATATAATCCTTGCCCTAATTGGCATAATTTCAAACTTGTTTTCCATTTATTGACAAGGTTATGAAGCATTTGTACACATATTTCAATCACAATACACAAACAAATTTTGTCAGAATATGTTCCTTGTCTGAAATATCATCTGGGGCGACCGTCAAAAAAATACAATTAAGGGACTTTCATTTTGACAATCATCTCAAAGAAGATGTTGCATCAGCGAGCCACAATGTGAGGGTCCCAGAGAGACAACATGCAGGTCTGTAGTCTCTCTCATCTTTACATATTAATCCTCCTTCTAACTGCTGCAATGTACACGTCACATTTGGATATCATGTGGGGCGACCACCCTAAAACTGTAAAAAATTAGTTTTATTCGAAAATCTATATTTAGGAGGTAAATTTGTCAGTGATATGTGTTGAGAAGTAGCTAGCTTGGATTCTATAGCTAATCATTAGCCTATTATATTTGATTAAACTTGAAAACATCATTTGGGGCGACCAAGCATCATGTGGGGTGACCACCACTTATGATTGAAATTATAGAAAATACATATCCTGTATTTGTAGTTTATGTATGTTTTCATTCATGATATGTATTAGTTATTTGTTTTAACATAACGCTTTCTACATTTCAACATATATTTTTTATATTTATGATGGTGAAGTCTGCCATCTCTGATTGCCTTGTTGATTATTGTGTCTTTATCAGAGAAATGTGGGAATTATTAAGCTTTCATTCTATTTTTCAGTTCCTTTTCTAGCTCTATGTATGTTTAACTATATATATTCTTTTTCTAGATGGCCCCACTAACAACTAAGCAAAAGACTGCTCGCTATAGGCAGCGGGTCAATGCAGATCCTGTAGCAAAAGCTGACTATCTTGGAAAATGAATAAGTGTGTAATGAAATAGTCAGAAAAATGAAATGTTGTGTCGAAGTGTGTAACGAAATGGTCAGGAAAATGCAAATGTTATGTTGAAGTGTTTAATGAAATAAAAAGTAAAATGCTAATGTTGTGATGGTTGTGTGTCAATTGAAATAGTATTGCAAATGTTAATGTTATGATATCTATGTATCAAACCAAGTAGTTACGCTGATTCTTTAAAGGAGAAGTCCGGTGTGACTTGGACCTGGACTGTACTGGAAGATGTTACAGAGTACAAACATATATCCAATGCCCACCTCTGTTCACCCCCAGCATTCCGCATTAAACCGTTTTAGCCGAAGCTTTTATTAACCTTACACTGCTAGCTATAGGGGCAAAGCTTTGCCTATGCAGCTAAATCGCTATTTTTACACAGTTCAAAATAACTCCACACTTCATTGGTAGACTTCTGAGGGCACTGACATTTAAAACGAGACAATTAGAACTTTGAAAGTGTACTGGTACTTTATTAAAAAGACAGTACCTTCTCAGAATTTCCGTCACCACCGTCTTGAAATTAAATCACAATAAGTCGATTGACGAGCTACAACCTTATAAATGTCTTTGGTGACACACTTTTAAGTTTCATAATGTGTTGGTACTTTAGTGCTCATGTAGACAGTCACCATATATTTTCAGATGAAATCCAAGCACTTCTACAGAATATCATTTTTAATCTGTTCCCCTGTCTTATCTGTTCGTCAATCGAAGTGATGATTCAAGATGGCGGTGACCGCAAAATTCAATTAAGGTACAGTCTGTATTAATGGTCTTTTTAAAAGTGCTCTATGAGATGTTGCTGGATTTTAGCGTGATTTCATTTTTATCTTCAATCGTCAGCATTTCCCCTTGATCAGCTAGCTTTCTGCCCCCTGAATACAGTGTGAAAAAACTCATTCTCGAATGACAGTACAGAGGCTGTAATAACTTAAACTTGAGTGGTGTATTCAAACAAACGCTAGCGATAGGGGGATGTGCACTTAAACATAACAAACAACGACAAACCAATCGGCAGGAAGATGGGGTGGGAGTTATTGCGCGTCCTCTACCAACTTTATTGTCGATTGGTTGCCCATGGTTTGTTGTGTTTAGGTTTGTTTGAGTGTTCGTTCGACTATTACAGCCCCTATGTTGATGTTCGAGACTGGGGGTTTTCATAGTGTATTCAGGAGGTAGAAAGCTGGCCGATCAAGGTGAGATGCCTACGATTTGAGATTAAAATAAAATTGTGCTAAAAACCCTGCAACATCTCATAGAGCACCTTTAATAAAGTACCTGTTTACTTTCAAAGTTCTCATTGTCTCGTTTTAAATGTCAGGGCCCTCAGAAGTCTACAAATGAAGGGTGGAATTACTTTGAACCTTGTTAATGGTGTAAAAATAGCGATTTAGCTGCATAGGCAAAGCTTTGCCCCTATAGCTAGCAGCGTAAGGTTAATGAAAGCTTCGGCTAAAAACGGCTTAATGCGGAATGCTGGGGGTGAACGGAAGTGGGCATTTGATATATGTTTGTACTCAGTAACATCTTCCAGTGCAGTCCAGGTCCAAATCACATCAGATTTCTCCTTTAACACTTCCAGGTTCGGGCCCTTTCATTGTGAGGCTGTCTACTGCACCTTGACATTTTTTAAGCTTTTCATCTAACTGAAAACATCCGTAGCAGAAGTGACACATATGGTTGTAATCTGGAAATCCTCAGCAATACCACCATCATTGTTCAGTGTAAAAAAAAGTTATATCGTTTTTATTTAAATTAAAAACACAATATAAAACACAATCTTGCCAAATTCCTATTTTCAAAGGTCTTCAAACTTTGTGAAAAAAAACACACACACTGTACATAAAAGTAAATAAGACATTCAGCAATATTATGAGGTTCCACTAAAATTTCTTTAAATTTGTCTCAACGCTGTAAATTATGTAATAGCCTTAACTGCCTGCTGTTTCTCATCATTTGGGGCGACCACTTGTCATGTGGGGTAACCAACAATTGGCAATTCTGTACTAAATTCAAAATGTAATGTCTATCAGTTTTGGTTCAAATATAAATCATTGGTATAGCATGCATAAGTGGATACTATCTGTACACATTTGAAATCGGTTTTATGAATTTTAGGGTAAAAAAATCATATGTTATGGTTTTATGAGGGTGACACTGCCATTATAGATAAAATTGATTTAAAAATGGTTAACAAAAACTGAAAGGATACATCTTTCTATCTTTCTTAAACAGTTAATTTAATAGCTGACACTCATTAAAATATAAGTAATGTTAAGGAAATCTAGTAATTTTGAGATAAATTACAGTCGCCCCAAATGACTTTTTTTAAGGTCGTCGCCCTATTAATTTAAGTTTAAAAACACTAAAATATATTTGTTTGGAGTTTTAAAATAAATGCATGTGAACACTACCTTCCAAATGTTTAGAAAATGTCCAAATATATCATTATTTTAAGTATTTAAAAAATGGGCCACTCAAAGACCTTATACGTCTTTGACCCTTTTATAAATCCACCAATTTCACAGTTTAAAAGGACAAACCACTTGGTCCTTTTCTTGAAATACTGTAGAACTACAATAGTTTTACAGCAGGCCCAACGTTAGAACTTTTTGTCATTGTCCATCTGTATAGATGTCCTACTGTAGCCTACATTTTATTGATTCCACTTCTGACCTCTTTCTATTGTTTCGTGTGTAATAATATTGCCTGTCTCTTTTGTTATCCTCAGTTTATTTATTCATTTGTTATTCATTTATTATAACCAGTTGGGCAAACTAATCAGGAAATGTAGTTAACTAAGCAGCTACCAGTTAGTCCACATCAGATGAAACTTCACTACACCAAAGCTACCTGAAGCAAGCTAAAAATGACAGAACTAGTTCACTACAGCTACATTTCTAATGTACAAAAAGGCCTATATTCCTTAATAATCCAACCTTCTTCTAAGACTCTATTACTGTATTGATTAAACTAACAGCTCTCTCAATAGCAATAGTAACTGATTAGTATAGCCAATTTATATAGGCCTACTGTATGCCTGTTTACTGTGATGTGATCATACATTGTAGACATTTTTTTTTTTATTATGGCATGACTGACGTATCAAATGCATCACATTATTGCAAGTACCTGATCTTCACTGTACCGCCTATATAGAGGATTTGCTACTGTGAGCTGATGCTCTGAAATAGCCAAAAAATAGCAAAATAAATAGCAAAATTACTGCAAAGCTATCAGATTCAGTATATCCATATTCAGTACACTGTAGTTTCACTACAGCCACACTGCTAAATGCAGTTAAACTAGCTTTGTTATTTGTTAATGGGTTCATTATTTTTAAAACACGTAATATATGCCACTACATAGGAAACCGGAGGTCCAAGCACACGTGTTACCAGAGGCGCGTAAAACTCAATTAACTGGGAGAATCGGTGTGCTTATGCTCAATGTGGGCCACGCAATTAGCTATAAGAATAGCGCTGCAGAGTCACTTCTAACTTGTAACAGAGGGATTTCCATAATTGACGTTCAATGGCTACGTTTGTATTGGCTGCATATGCATATTTTGCCATGTTTACAGTAGTCTATTGATGGTCAACAAGGCTTTGGTTAAAATACGGGACTGGAGCTGCCCCGGATGGGACAGATGAAAAGCACCCATATTTCGGGATGTCCTGGACAATTTGGGACGGTTTACAACCCTTGATAGGATCCTTCCCTTGCGTTTTCTCCTAGCTCATTTCATTCATCAAGATCTGGAGTGTAGCTCTTCATTATGCTGATTACTGATGTCTATTATGGTCTGACTATGTCTATTATGGTCTGACACAATTTCCAAGCAATAAATCTGTATGTATATACAAAACTCTGACTATTTTTTAATCAACACTTGACTAACGTGTATGTGACTGAGCAAAGAAATGACAAAGAATTAAAGCAGAGCAGACAATTGAAATTCAATATCAAAATAGATCACATTGTGATGACAAATATTTCTACAGTCCAGAAGGGTGACTCAATTGATAAGGCTGGAGGTGAATATATGTTTATGGTGACCAGCCATTCTAAACTTCTCTTTATTGAATGATTTTGCTAAAATGAGAGTCAAAGTTTTGGAATATACAGCTGGACTGTAGAACCATTTTGGTGTCACTTCCCTATTTTCATGAGGTTGGCCACTTACCTAACATGGGATTCTGACTTGGTGGCTGCTAAATGGAACTGCTCATTGGTGGTCTTGTAACGTTCCAGATTCTGAAATAAGAGTCAGTCATGAGACATCAAATCATTGCTATAAAGACAAAATGCTCTTATGCTTTGGTAAAATGCTGATGTAAGAACACTTTCTTAGGCCATTAGCCTTCAACAAAACATAGCATTATGAGTGAGAATAAAACTATTGATAATAATGAATATGTCCATTATGCCAATATGTATGTTATATAATTTAACACCCATTAACATAATGCAGATGACAACACAATATCTTCCTGTGACACACATTTGAAAGAAGCAGATTCTATTAAACCGTCAGCTTAAAGAAAAGTTTTGCTTCAACAATGTTATGTTCCCCACAATGTGCAATTTATGAAACTGGCATCTATCCGCAATCAAGGATTTCTGGCATAAATGTCTCAAAATATTAAAGAAAAAAAATCTCTTTTATATAAGGTATTTCCTCATATAATGGTATGACCTCTCCCTGCAAGGGATAACATTTAGGTGGGTGAGTGGAGACTGATGGTCCTGGTTTAGATCTAAAAAGCGCAATCCAAAAACACCTTCATCAATTCACACAAATAACAGGAATATTTAGGCTGCCACATTTCACATTTGAGGTTATTATCTAAACCCATGTCCAAATCCAACATCCCCAAAGCGGAACAGAAATTGACCATAGCACATAATTTCTGCCCTACCTGATATCTATTAAATCACTAATCAGTGCAAAAGATAGATTCATTCATCCTTAAGAAACTGTTTTGGCGCTTATCTATTAAGTGAACAAAATTATTTTATGGGAAAAGGCTGCTGTAGCTACAATCTTTTCTGGTACAGATCAAGTAAGCCACAGATGTTGTGTATGTGGTGAATTAACATTTGCAATGTTTTGGTTCTAAGGCAAAAAAATCCTTATGAGAGAATGAATGGACCTCCCTTATTTATTTTTATGTTGATACAAATATGCACATTTCCATGTGGCCTTCAATAGTGGTGGGAACTGATGACATTTTGTAAATATTAATTACATTAATGTCCACTCTTTATTGGTTCCATAGAGTACAGAGTTTTTTAGGATGAACCCACGATCCCATAATGTAGGTTACCGTTAGCCATAGCCATAAATGGTTATTAGAATGAGTTAAACCCTGTAGAACTATTGTTCTAAAAAAGGACACACTACAAAAACATTCTGGCATTGATAAGATTACGGGCTCATGATTACTGCAAATTCAACGATTTAATTCTCTATTTCCACCCCAAGTCTTCAGGCCCAGTAAAATCTAAAATATGACTTTGCTACACCTTTGCTATCAACAGATGAGACTGGACTACATTGCCTGTTCCTGGGCTACAATCACACAGATAACTTAGGTTAACACACCAATTACAGAAGATTTTGATCACTAAACTATATTAATGTGTACAGTATAAACAGAATCAGTTGATGAAGTGAGAGAAGAGATTCTTTCTGTATAAATATGACCTAGAGTTGGAGGCTGCCACACCTTGAGACTAGTAGTAGACAGATTCCTTTTTAACTCAATTGGGAAAATGAAGGAAATAACGTTATTTTCCCAATACATTTCCATCCCTTATTCAAGCAGAGTCTTTGGAACTTGTCACTACAAGCAGGTACAGTAAATGTGATCAATAGTAGCTTTAAAAAGTTAACTGAATGGAAGAAAACAAACTTAATTTAGCCAATGCTGCCATGGTAATGCTTTTAAAGTAATATATTGCCTTCTCAGAAAAAAAAAAAAAACTTGTTTGACAATATTGCTGGTGTCAATTAAACTTAAAGGGGTCATAGAATACAAAACCAAGTTTACCTTGTCATTGTTGAGTAACTACACTTCGGTGGGTCAAATGGACATCCAGAGAACCTCCAAGTCCCATTGATGCCTCTTTCTAATGCAAATCTCAAAACTTGAAACCGCTGGAAAACGGTCCAATTGAAACTAAGCGCCGAGTTGACGTTAACTCGGCTGCTGTACCTTATTTGGCTCTGGCCTGTGCCTTTGTCACGCCCCAAATAGCTATGAACTACACAGACCAGCTACGAACTCTCTGGTTAACTTGAGGTCTTCACAGAAATTGCATGAGCGTGCACGTTGTAAAACATTTGTTTGTGTGTAAATGAACAACTGTTATGCAGCTTACAATGCTAAAACTAACCCTAATAGAACTTTATGGTTAGGCTAAGACACTAAAGTGCGAGATGCCTAATGCACTAGTATTACAACGTGTAGTGCTTAGTGTTGCAAATTCAAGTAAATGTTGAACTTATCATTCTGAAGAAGTCATGTCCAATCTCTGAGCGACTGGTTGCTCCTCTACATCAGATCCTTCCTCAGAGTCTGGTTCAAATATTCGGTTCAATGCCTAAAATCGCCATATCATCAACACCAATACTTCAGTGAGTGCTGTCGGTCATGTTGCGTCTTTGCTCATTAGCTTCGCTCTACAGCATCACGCAGTGTAAACCAACCAATCAGCGCACAGCTCATCTAAATATTCATAACCATACCATATAATGGAGAAAACCTCTTGTTTCATTCAAGGGCTATTTCCCAGGGTTGCATTAGGGCGCATAGAACTGCACACGGGCCATTTTCAGCCCAACCAATGTTACACACCCTATTCAGAGACCTTAAGGACCAACATTACATACCCTATATAATCATTCTATAACCCCTTTAATACTAACTTCTCAAGTTTGTTTACAACAGAATACAAGTTAACCAAAGTACTTAAGTGCTAAACAGCTATCACACATTGCTTACCATATTTTCATTTCCATAGTACACTGAACATGGACCGAAAGTGTCTCCTGTTTGATTACATTAGCAAAGCCTAGAATGCTATTTCTTTTCATTTAAACAATCTTTGGTATAAGAAGGCTGTTTGAGGCTGGATTTTCATAGTTACAGCCAATCAAGGCTGTACAAAGCAGTTACAAAAGAACACTTTTTTACTCACATGTGGCACTTATCGATTTGGGTCATCATGGTATACATCATAAAATAACAGGCCCTTTTCACATGTGGTATTAAAAAAGATCAGGTATTCCCTACCAATGTGTTTCCCTACATCATTAATATGCTCATTTCAATTCTTCAAATGATTATCAAACATGTGCATAAGACGACGAGAATTCATGCGTGGGTGATCTATTCTCATCGATACCTGCACCCCGGATGGGAAAACTGGGGAGAACTGCAGTGCACCCTTTAGTAAAGGTAGTATAATGTATCATTAAATTAATACAGTATCTAAATAACAAAACTTCTCCTCTGAAAGTTCACTTTCATGTTTTCATTTCCTGCACATCAAAAACTGCATTTTCATGTAGAGTATCTGGTACAGCATTCTGATTGTGAGGTTTTTTCACCCCTCACAGAGCTTATGCTCCCCTCTGCAGTTTAAGCAGAGTAGAGGCATTACACCCCCTGAGCCTCTGACATGTGTCTACATCCACTCAACACACTAGGCAAAAAAATAATCATCTGAATGTTTTTCTCCCTTAAATTAAAAAATCGTTTGCCTCCCTTAGGCTTTGAAGTAAATGAATTTGAGATTTGTTAGAGCCAGCAAGCCTGAGGCTAGTGGTGCTTGCTGCAGAATTCACACTCAGTCCAGGTAAAAGCTGCTGCAGCTGATTCAAAGCCGAATGCACACAGATATTTCCAGAGAGCAGACCTCGCCAACAGCATGTCAGTGTGCCTGTCAGCATTTCAGGGTGGATTATTATCTCGTACCCGCACTGAAGTGCTTCAAAGTGTTTTGCAACCAGTGACAAGAAATAAGAGGGGTGGAGTTGAGGGTGGCTGGGGAGTCTGAGCATGGAGCAGAAGAGAAGACAGGCTGACTTGAGTGGGGAAGCCAGTAGAGGGCTTTAGAAGGATTAAAGAGACCCCTAATTCAAACAGTGGCAGCATGCGGATGTTTGTGACCATGCTATTTTTTTTTTCTCCTCTACGGTTCTGCATCTATAGGAGACTTTACAGAAATGAGGCGATTATGTGTAGGTTCTCTAGAAAAACACATTTCCTCCACATTTCCTGATAAGAGCCCCTCACCAGCTCTGTCCCTGGGAGCAGTCCTCTGGGCACAATACCTGGGCATGGCAGATCGTCTGCTTGCCATAACGTCTCCCAGCTACTCCAGAGTAGCATAGCCTTGGAACAGATTAGGCTAGGAGGGTCTGTCACAACAGCTACCAATCCCTTTCTCACCCATGTGACAGCAGATGGGACCGACAATCCCAACCAACCCCATTATCCATACCCCTGCTCTGACTGTTGTCACATGGCACTGCAAATTCTAATGGCAAACACTTTGGTAGCCGCAGCATAGCCGGATTCTGATCCCTTTGGCAAACGTCAAGATTCTTGTAAGGAGGTAAACATAAATAGCAGGACATCTGACACATACACACACACACTCACACTTCTTCTGTGCCTCAATGTTACATGGAGATGAGAACATTTGTGACTCGGTTGACAGGGGAAAAAAGTCCATCTGTAGAATGTTTATAATGATAGCTTTGTAATTAGCACTTTGTCTCAACTAATCCATGCTGCTGGATCCTGTTTCAAGAGCCAACAGAAGAGACTGGCACAACAAAATGCTACGACACTAGTAAACACAACAGAGGTAGACACTCCTGCAATGCCTCGGAAAAATGAGTCAGGCTTGAATTTATACAATTCTAAACAGCAAAGTGAAGACACTAGAGTTGTTCTAAAGTTAATATTTTGAAATTCAACTATACTACTGGTTCTTCAACTACTAGAATCAACTACCAATTTATAACGTGGGTTAAAAGGTTCCACTGAATGTGTAGGGATGGGCTTCAAAATTTGGGATTGTGAAAGAAGAAATGTGGACTAAGATTCCCACCCAGAAATATAGAGGAACATCAGATCAGTAAAGCCATCAGTAAGCCTTTTGTATTGTTTATATTTCCTCCTGAAAGACTTTTTACGCTACTGATGATGTCCTGTGCTATCTTCCAGTGGTTGGGGGCCAGTTCCCACACCACTCCTAAGGTAACCCCACTCCCACCCCACTGACGGGAAGGGATTGCAGTCAAAGCCAATGAAATACATGGAGGAAAATATGGCGATAAATGAAGCATCCGATGAGTTGCTACCAGTAAAAACAGTGCAGTAATTAAGCTGGAACTAGTCTAAAAACAACAGCAGTACATACAGTGAAGACACTTTGTTAATGTCGGCAAATAGCACAGAGTGAATGTTAAAAGTTTTCTTCATCTAGTGACAGTGGTTATGTCATTAGTTCAAATACAAACCGTTGTGTTAAAGGTCGAGTCGAGTGTCGAGTAAACTGACGTAATGGGTTAAATAATCCAGTGGCCATGAGTTATATGGAAGCTGATTTATTTGTTCAGTGAAGGCCATGTCCACTATTGACACTAGTGAAGATATTATGAACATTTTCACTGATATAAACCAGTTTGCAGTAGCCTGCACACAATGAGCTCCACAAGTTGAATATCTTGTTATTACAAAGTTATTAATTTTACAAAGAGTTATGTGTAAGTGAAGAGTTTGTATTTAATGAAATGCTTCAGACACCGTTATCATTTACCGTATCATTTACTGTTATGACAACCATGTTGTTATTGCTAATCTGGTAGCTGTTAGCTATGACATTGATGTAGGCTAAACCATGGCAGTGAAAAGGATGTCATCTTTTTGTTTAGCTACATGGGAAGTTTCTACAAAGATGCGAGACATTTATGAATCCTGTTTTTATTAAGTACACAGCTTTTCAGTTAGTATGTGTTTATATTCTCTTATTTTGATAGAAACTATTATTAGTCTAGTAGTAGCTACTTTGCACACTACTTTGGAAATAATGTTATCTTCGAAGCTGTGAGACATTTTTGAATTCTGTTGTTACTAGAAGAAACAGCTTGGAGCTCACGTGTTTTCACGATGTAATTTTGATAACTTTGGTTAACTAAGTACTTCCACATTTAGCCTAGTTCTAAGATCTTAGCCAAGTACTTCTGCCCATAGACTGTATGCTTTACTGCCTTGCAAATGTTGACCCCGCTGAGGCTGGCAATGTCTTCAAAATTAGGCCACACCAATAAAATTAGTTGGTTCTCGGATTTTTCCAGGAAAAATATGGAGCGAGCGAGCGAAATAAAAATAAAAATAAAAAATGTTCTGAAGGTAAATTAGCACATTCACAGTTAATGTTCATTAAAGACATTTACTCATGTGTTAAGGAAAAACTAAATGTGGCCTAATTTATAAACTTAACTTTCACACCTCACAGCACACTTTTTGTCATACAGGTTTTAGACAATGTACAAATTCATAATTCTGTCATTCTATGTTATGTAAAGGTTTGACGGTTTGTAATTTATTTAAGAGTTTGAGAATCTAAGCACCACCAAGCTTAGGCTGTGGAATTGAGGTATGACCTATAATGTTGACTACGTCTAGGCTGCTGTAGCCTACGTTAAAACTCATTTTGTCACAGTTCATCACAGGGCATTAAAACGTCAAAATCGCATTGATTCACCAGCAATTAGACAGTGACTAAAACTTCGTGATCCGGAGATGAATATCCATCAACGTGCAGTCACGTGAATCTAGAAAAGAGACAATTTTTTTGCATGAAAAAGAGAAGCGTGTGTATGTTTGTGTGTGCGCGGGCGAGGATGTGAGTGTGTAGGCACATGCTATTCATTTATTTATTGATTGATTTTGATGGCGAAACACTTTGAATGGTTTTTTTTTCGCCTCTCAATCAATGAAATATCAAACTCACCTCCACAGAGTTGCACAAGCAGACTGCTCTCGGCACCGTGAGTACAACTGCGCAAAGTTCTCATCCTCTTTCATTTCAATGCACTTGTCAAATGTTTTTCTCTTCTGATCAAATATTGCAAACACTGGCCTAGCAGGATCCACCGGCATCTTTCCTCATATCGTGTCTCTTGCGCTCTTAAGTGAAAGGCGCGATTTGATTGGTTTTCGACGTCACGTGAACGCAGCATGCTTTCAGTATTATCAGCCACTGTGTTTTTTATGTTCGTGTGAGTTCGAATTCAATTTTATTTTTATTTCATTTTGCATTTTTTTCAAGCGGCGAATCCGAGAACCAACTAATTTTATTGGTGTGGCCTTATTATTAATTATAATTTATTAATAAAAAAAATCTGTGTGATTTTGATAACTACCTTTTGTGATTGATTGTCATCAACACCACTGTATGTGGACAGATATGTTGATATATATATATGTACCTATTGTCTGTGCTATATTACTGGGAAATTTCCCTCGTCACTTGTTTCGAACTCATCAGTATCAAAATCTGAGTTTTGACAAGATCTCATGGGACGCTTAGGGACCAAGTGGTCACATCGTTGGTCTTGTTTAAGAGTGTATGGTATGTAGCACAATATAATCTGTGGTGTATGGTTAGCTGTGTTGGTGCAAAACGGTTTAAAATCACAGTATTTTTTTAACGTAACGTAACATTAGCTCATAGCTAACGGTGTATCGATGATGTTTAGTTGAGTCACCTAGTAACATACTTACAGGTTTTATGAACAACAAATATGTCTACTTTACTGGCCGCTAATAAAAACAAATTGTTAGATACATTTCTGTCTGTTCTTTTTCTGTGTTGACTGAACAACTTGCTTATAACTGCTACTTTTTCTCGAAGGACAGCGATACTGGCAGTAAAAAAAAAACCCAATCACGTGACCTACTGGGCCAATCACAATTCGAGAATATTAAACATAAAAATAAATAAATTAATCAATAAATAAATACATTGGCCGAGTTCTGCAATAAAAAAAATTATGTGGCTATACTTTGGAGCAATCCGATCATGAATATATGTTATGGAGGCATGAGAGATGTGTGGTAATTGTACTAGAGGATGCAAAGTCACGTAGCCCCCTTCATTCTCTATGGAGGACCGTGGCCATGACCCCAGCTCGCAAACTTGCTTACCCAAGATATGTCATAAGTGTTTCGTCTCCAGTGATTCTAGCTCAGTGATCAAGGGTCTCGGTGGCCAGCTTTTGTCTGTCTCTTCCAGGCCCAGCCTCAACAAATTTGGAGACCTAAGCAAGATTTTAGGTGGCGCCCCCTTGCACTGCAGTAAAATCCACTGCTAGTGTACACATTCTCACAAGAAACTAAATAGCTCTGTGTTAAGACATATGTTTATTTAAATTAACCAATTTAACACATTCAAAACATACTACTGGATTGTGTCGCTGAGCATGGGCGTAAAATTGCGTATGGACGTGTCCATACCAATATCTGCATACATTTAAAATGTCCACACCAATTTTGAATGAGAAATTGCACGGCAGTCGATTTGTTTCCCTCGTCAGTTCCTTTTATCAAAGACGCCGTTGGCATCGGTGCGGACAGCCTTGCTATCTGATTGGCTCACCTTCCTGTATAACACAGCGTTGTCGTTGCTAGATTTATCATGTCTCACTCGGGCAGGAAAAGGAAACTGACGGACATAAGAAGTTATTTCACCAAGTCAACGGTAAGTTACTCGCACAAATTAGTCTTGTAAAAACATGTTCAGTCCCGTCTCCACACAGAGAAATTTCGCTTCATACACCGGAGGAGGCGGACGTCAGTTTGGCTTCCAACATTTTCACAACAACACAAGTTTTTTGCTTAATTTAAACGGCCTAAGTGGCTATAAATATCGTGGTTACCACGGATAGATGTAGAAATGCACCACGAACTGATTTAACACAAATAGGTTACTCCACATTTATACAAAATGTACTACCAACTACAGCACCCAAACTAATATTACCTGCTTTACTTATAGATGTAATGAAACACATGTGATAATAAAACATCTTACTGTGGTAATGTTTAAGTCACCAGAAAATTGAGTGACATTAAAAATAAAAATAAAAACTCAATTCTCAATCTTGCCAATCTTGTCCCCTGTGAATCAGATGGGAATTGCCATCATTCCAAAATTGGTTGAAAATTGCATCTAAGAAATACAACATTTTCTGGGGGGTACCCCCAGATCCCCCCGTTGATTAACTTAGCCTACGTGCATAGGAGGTGTCCCTCAACCCTAGGTGGTAGTGGAGGGCCAAATTATGTCCCCACCAATGTCAACACCATTGTTATGCCCTTTCCGTTGAGGTCTAGGTGACAGGAAGATTTGCAGGGGTTGGCGTGAGTAACCTCCGTAATTAATATATAACATTAGTAATAATGTGACCATACATTGTGGACATGTTTTTTTTTATTTAGCACCACAGACACACCAAATGCATCACATTATTGGAAAGGAACTGATCTTCCATCTACAGCTAAAATAAAGGGGTGGGCAAACTTTTTGACCCATGTGCCACATTAGTTATAAAATTTGAAAAAGGGGCCATGCCAGGAGCAAATGGATGTAGTGTTTGTGTGAAGCCATTTTATTTCAGTTTTGGTCTCAAACCAGGTAGTAAAGAATGGACATGCAAGGCTTATGATTATTATTTATGCATTTATTAACAGTAGTTTGCGGACATTAAGGGAGAAATGCTAAACAAGGTTTAATCATATTATTGATAGGACTGTCAATTTTTATATTTGTAATTAATCTCAAAACAACAGGCCTATGTAGTTAATCGTGATTAAATGCAAAATTCCTAATATCACAGCAAGCTTTATCTGCAGCTGCCTATAGATTTCATGAATACATGCTTGGTTGCATGTTCCATGTCAATTATAACTAGACTGCATTTTCTCGGCAGAAACTGCATGGTGGACTTGCCACCACTCCCCCACCAACCCCCGCTCAACACCCCCCAACACCCACCCATCATCCCCCCTCTCCATCCCCTCCAAAACCCCCCTCAACACCCCCCACCCAACCCCCTCCAACTCCCCCTCAACACCCACCCACCAACCAACCCCATACACACACATGCACACACACACACAAGCATTTCTCCCATACTTGCTAATGGAGAACCCCCCC
>JAGFZM010002763.1:0-13576 GCA_017657215.1 Limnothrissa miodon | reverse complement strand
CATCACCCAGTGGCCGCTGCCGTTATTTCAATGTAGTCAATACGTACCGGGAGGAACGTATTTGCGGGTCCCGCCGAAATGTTGTCCAAGGTACGTCTCCTCAATGAGACTGGGTTGCGTCTTTCTGTTTCCTGATAGAGGCTTTATAAGTAAAGGTTAAAATTTTTTATGCTACAGTTAATAAGGTAAGCCTTTTTTCCGCTTCAGGTTGCATATGTAGGCCTAGGGAAATGTTGTTTTTACAAAGTTTGCCGCTTCATTGCTTTTAGATCTTGTTGTTTCAATCTTGTCAGTTGTTTCTGTGATGTACCAAAATATAATTACAAGCACTTAATGTCACACGCACCAGATCACGTACGTCAATTGGCCCGGAATGATGACGTACGCAGGGAAGATAAAAGCAGGAAGTTTACGGTTTGCTATTCGCACAGACATTGGAGCTCTACCTCCGATTGTGTTCCTTCTTCCCCAGCCTTTCTTTAGTCTCCGGTACCGTGAGTAACCCTGACTCTTTGAGCCACTTCATTGTTTATCTTCTCTCTGTGTGTGCGTGTGAACGTAGTTTCCTTTGGTGGGAATCTTTACTCCTTGCGAGCATTCGTAGATCAACTGCGTGATTAACCTGCCTTCTCGCTTTGTCCGCGTTTGGGTTTTCCGTCACGCTACACGGGTTTATATATTAGCACTTCAGTCTCGTCTCCTCCCGTGACACTTAATAAGTTTCAAAGGTTTTTATGGACAATTACATGACATTAATGCAAAGAGTCAATATTTGCAGTGTTGGGCCTTTTTTTTCCCAAGACCCCTGCAATTTGCCCTAACAGGTTGGCAATCAATGCTTGGAGTTTGTCAGCATTCATGGGTTTTTGTTTGTATACTCACCTCTTGAGGATTGACCACAATTGGATTAAGGTCTGGGAAGTTTCCTGGCCATGGACCCAAAATTTCAATGTTTTGTGACCTGAGCCACAGTCATCACTTTCCATCATGCTGGAAAGGCATTGTTCTTTACCAAACTGTGCTTGGATAGTTGGAAGAAATTGCTGTTGGAGGATGTTATGGTACCATTCTTTATTCATGACTGTGTTTTTTTGACAAAGTTGTAAATGAGCCCACTCCCTTGGATGAGAAGCAGCTCCACACATTAATGGTTTCAGGATGCTTTACTGTTGGCATAACACAGGACTGATGGTAGCGCTCACCTTTTCTTCTCTGGACAAGCCTTTTTTCCAGAACCCCCAAACAATCGGAAAGGGGCTTCATCAAAGCATTTGACTTTACCCCAGTCCTCAGCAGACCATTCGCCATAGTTTTTGTAGAAAATCAGTCCGTCCATGATGATTTTCTTTTGAGAGATATGGCTTCTTTGCTGCCCTTTCTTACACCGGGCCATGCTCCAAAAGTCTGTCTCACTGTGCGTGCAGATGCACTCATACCCTCTTGCTGCCATTCCTGAGCAAGCACTGCACTGGTGGCACTTTGATCCCACAGCTGAATCATCTTTAGGAGACGGTGCTGGTGCTTGCTGGCCTTTCTTTCACACTGAAGTCTTCTGCGCAACAATTGAACCTCTTTTCTTGAGGTTCTTGATGATCCAAAAAATTGTTGATTTGGATGCAATCAACATCCTTCTAGGAACAATATCCTTGCCTGTGAAGCCATTTTTATGCAATGCAATCATGGCTGTGTGTGTTTCTTTGCAGGTCCCCACAGTTAACAGGAAGACCAATGACTTCAAGCATCATCCAACTTTTAACATGTCCAGTCTGCTATTCTAACCCAATCAGCAATGACATAACTTTTGTCTAGCCTTGAGCTTGTCTACATTCTCTCCTGAGTTAACTAGAAGATTATTGAAATGAGCTCAGCAGGTCCTTTAAAGGGCTCATAGAATGTCAAACTACATTTATCTTGTTATTGTTGAATTTAGGTAGCTTAAGGTATCCAATGAACCATACCAAAAATTTCACACCATCTCCCGCCTCCTTCTACATGTAAATTTCAAACTAGAGATAACCGCGCTGAAACGGGCGAATCTGAACAGAGGCTCGCAAACACAGAGGATCAGTAGGACTCACCAACTATATTTGCATGGTCCAATCAAAGATCGTAGGGAACTAGGGCTGGACGATTACTTGCAAAGTAATCACAACATTCAGAAACTATAATCGATCAGATTTTTCCAGGTCAATTCAATTAATTTCCCTTTAAAAACACTACCGTTTGGAGTCACGTGACCCCACTCTGTTATGTTATTCCGCTAACATGATCATGGAGAGCTTAAACACTGAGACAATTGAGATCTTCCACTTGTAATATGTGAGCATATTTACTGTACAATTCTTGTCTGCGAAATTATGATGGCGAAATAAAGTAAATAAAATAACCATTCAATAATCGTAATCAAGGTAAAATGTTAAATTAATCAAGATTTTTTATTTTGGGCCGAATCACTCAGCCCTATTTGGAACCGTTTCTGGTTCAATCCCCTTAAACTTTGAGACGCACAAATTCAGAGAACAATTTCTGATGGTCAAAAAACGTGTTCTATGAGCTCTTTAATGGCAGTGATGAAACGCACATTTTTTGCGATTGAGTTTATTTTTATGGCAAAGAAGGACTTTGCAATTCATCTGATCACTCTTCTTAACATTCTGGAGTACATGCAAATTGCTATTATAAACACTGAAGCAGCAACCTTTCTAAATTCCAATATTTGTGTCATTCTCAAAACTTTTGGCCACGACTGTACATTTTTGAGAAGCCTGGCAGTAGTGAAGCAAATTTTTGAATGATAGCTTTGCAGTATTTGGCCATGTAGTGTGGTTGCTTTCTATAAAGCTAACATTAAATTTTTAGAGTATCAGCTCACAGCAGCAAATCTTCTGTCTAGGCTGTACATTGAAGATCAGTCCCTTGCGATAATGTGATGCATTTTATGTGTCAGTGGTGCTGTAATTACAAAATGTCCACAATGTATGGAGACATCACAAAAAACGGTCATACGGTGTATCAGTAGGCTATATACTAAACAGTTCATATTGTATAGGTATTTAGAGAGCTGTTAGTCTTGTGTAGTTCAACTAGCCTACCTCTGTCATTTTTTTAATAACTTATCTTGTCACCTTTGGTCTTCGGTAGCTTTGGTGTAGTGAAGCTTCATCTGATTAGGAAAAAACTGTTAGTATAGTTAACTACATTTTCTGAGTGCCCAACACTGCAAAACATGTACAAATACGTTTGTAAATCTGACCGTAATGACCTCAGTGCCAAACCAGCCATGAACCTCACCACACGTCACTGAAATTATCTGTGCAAATCTATTACAAGGTTAGTATACTGTAAAATATATAGACTTAAGTGAACATTTTAAGTGAGTTTGGGTTATGTGTTTGCAACTTATTTAGAAAATTTGAATTAACTCTGTGTTATCTACTTGTTATTTACACTGTTTTTAGTTATAACAATCTCAAAGGTGTGGCTGCTTCACATTTTGGAAGTCTTCACAAATTGGAGATGCTTATGCTTCATGGAAATGATATAGAATTTGTGGCCCCAGGAGCATTTTATAATTTACGCCATTTACAGGTGGGTGTCCATTATGGTTTATTACAATGTAATGTAATGTAAATCCTATTCTTTTAACCTTTTTCTGTGTGTTTTGTTAGTGTGTCTGTAGTATTTTGTCAGCACCATTTAATGTCAAGGCTAATTTCAAATGTTAAATTCAAATTTAACAGCTGGTTGTTGAACTGCAGCACCAGCTTTCGTTTAAAATTAAATTAATTAGCGTTTATATAAATATCTCCTTGCAACTTAAGTGAAATTAAGTAACATATTAATAACAACCTATATCTGTTATTGTACATTACCTTCATATGAATGTATAGAGCTGGGTGGTTGTCACTGAAATTACTTGTCATGTTCAAAGTGTTTCACCATGCTTCACGGCTACTTTTTTCCAGCAGCTTTTACACCAAGATCATTTTTGGGAAACTCCCACACTGGTGATTTTAGCCGTTTTGTTGGAGGAAATAGTTGTGCTGTCGGCGTTCTTGGCTATTGCATCTCTGCTCTGCCGGTAACAGCAAGCTACCGCAGGTCATAGCCTACTCATAAATGACAGTTTCATGAATTTGCCTTCAGTGGCCCACGTGCATGTGTTCTGCAGGTGAAACATTATTTTTCTTTTGCGCGAATGTGCCAGTTTGTCTACGTTTCGGCACAATGCATGTTATTAAAAAATGTTTTCATTTGATATTTGGGGAGCTTTTGCGGAAAATTAATTCAGGCATGCCAATCCCTCACCTTTCGGCGAAATTCGCCGTTTTGAAACCAATACGGGCCGTTTATGTGAATCGTGCAGATCCGAGGAGGGGGGGGGGGGGTCGAGTGAGCAGATGACGTCACTTAACAGCTCCATAGACTGTATGTGGACCGCTGAACAACGTTGTTAAACATTTGGTCACATACAGGGTTACAGCCAATCGAGATCAACTGGTACAATCCACTGCTGGTTGCCAGTTCTCTCTTCCGAATATTCCATTGAGTCAGGCCGCAGTGTCACCTGTTTGTATCGATTGACCTGGCAACCTCTTCTCCCCACTGGTTTTGAACACACCGTTAACTTTTGCAAGATTAACTCAATGGCGCTGTATAGAGAAAATCCTTGTTCACGTTGGATGGTTTTCAAAAACAGAACACACTCGATTTGGGCGTTTCTTGAGAGCTAGAAAGCCTACGTTGTGTTTTTTTTTTTCTGATGGCCTATCTTGACATGGGTTTAGAACTGTTCGCTACAACTTGCCTTGAACACCATGATAAGCTCCGGTGAGAATGATTAGCTCCTGTTTGCTCGATATTGTTAAAGATGTTAGCTTGTTTTTAACGATAGGCCTATGTAACAGAAACACTGGTCGGCAGTAATGTTATTAATTGATTCATAAAATATAATGATTTCGAGCCATTTAAAAATGGCGAACGCGTCTCGCGTTGTACACTTCTGCCTTCATCCATTGACTGGCGCAAGTTTTTTTCAGCGTGAAAGACCACAGTGGTGACAGGAAAGCCTTGCCTTGTCTTTAGACCATAAGCAACTAAGCTGTAGTGTCAAGTTGCTTTGTTAATAGTGTTTTTATTCTCTGCTCTTGCCTTTGTTGCTTGTCACCATTTAAAAGTCAATTTACTTCTGGCTGTTTTACAGGTTTATTAACTTCTGATGTGAACACAGTAAAGAGAGTGGTTTACAGTTTGGGCTCTAAATTAAACAGCAGTGTGAAATGATATCTGGTATTCCAGTGGTTACCCAAATGTGAGAAACAGTGATTGGTCAAAACTGTAGTGTTGGTCACTTCCATGACACTACAAAACTAATGTAAATTAAGAGTGACAACTTACGAGCAATCACTGTTTATTCTGGCATCTGGGTGACCATTTTAGAGAAACCAGCTGCTCTTTAACACTTTGTAGTGTCAGTGTAGTGTAGCTGGTAGAAAAGAAAACTATAACTATTTCGTGTTTGGTTAGTAATGTTAATATCTACTCAGTGTGGGTTAAAGGCGCTCTAAGCGATGCTGTTTCACATCATTTCTTGTTGACGTTCGAAGTATTGTCAAACAAAACAGACGATAGCTCCAGAGATCGGTTCAAGCGTTATAAGTTAGTTTACTCCTCCCCCTCCCTCCCATGCCTCCCGAAAGACTCATGAACCTTGTCGTTTATTGGCTGGAACACTGTTATGTTTCGTGTTTTCGTTTGTTATGCTAGGTTTGCCCACTGTGTTATGTTGCCGTTTGTGGAGCCTAGGCTCTCTACAGAGACCGCGTTTTTTTACAGTGTATTCAGGGGACAGGCAGCTAGCAGATCGTGAGGAGATGTTTGCTGTATGTAACAACACATGTTTTAGTCCTAAAAACGTGTCACATCGCTTAGAGCACCTTTAACAGAGCTAAACGCTTAATCGCTTAATCGCCTCATCCCTAATTGACAGTCACGTGTAGAAATACAAAGTCACAGGGAAAGTTGTACAATGGGCAGTAGTGGCGCAGGTGGTAGAGGAGCCGTTCGGTGAGGTTGCAGGTTCGAGCCCCACTCTACCTGACCCCATCGAAGTGTCCTTGAGCAAGACACTGAACCCCAAATTGCTCCTGCTGGCAGGCTGGAGCCTTGCATGGTATTCCCCTCCACTGGTGTGTGATTGGGTGAATGTCATTGCAGGCGGCGTGTGGGATAGCTAGAAACGTAATTTCGATTCCTCTGTATGTCCAGTATATGTAGAGAAATTGACAATAAAGAGACTTAAGGCCACACTAATAAAATTAGTTGGTTCTCGGATTTTTTCAGAAAAAATATGGAGCGAGCGAGCGAAATAAAAATAAAAAAAATGTTCTTAAGGTAAATTAGCACATTCACAGTTAATGTTCATCAAAGACATTTACTCATGTGATTAGGAAAAACTAAATGTGGCCTAATTTACATGTATAAACTTTCACACCTCACAACACACTTTTTGTCATACAGGTTTAAGGCATTGTACAAAAATTCATAATTCTGTCACTCTATGTTATGTAAAGGTTTGACGGTTTGTCATTTATTTAAGAGTTTGTGAATCTAAGCACCAAGCAGGCTGGCTGTGGAATTGAGGTATGACATAATGTAGAGTACTGTAGCCGACGTTCAAACTCATTTTGTCACAGTTCATCACAGGGCATTAGAACGTCAAATTGATTCACCAGACAGCAATTAGATAGTGACTAAAACTCAGTGATCAGCGCAAAGGAGATGAATATGCAGTCACGTGAATCTAGAAGAGACGTTTTTTTTGCATGAAAAACAGAAGCGTGTGTGTGTGCGCACGCGAGGATGTGAGTGTGTAGGCACATGCTATTCATTTATTTATTGATTGATTTTGATGGTGAAACACTTTGAATGGGTTTTTTGTCGCCTCTCAATGAATGAAATATCAAACTCACCTCCAGAGTTGCACAAGCACACTGCTCTCGGCACCGTGGGTACAACTGCGCAAAGTTCTCATCCTCTTTAATTTCAATGCACTTGTCAAATGTTTTTCTCTTCTAATCAAATATTCTAATAATTGCAAACACTGGCCTAGCAGAATCCCGTTCCACCGGCATATTTCCTCATATCACGTCTCTTGCGCTCTAAAGTGAAAGGCGCGATTTGGTTTTCGACGTCACGTGAACGCAGCATGCTGTTTTTTTTTCTCAGTATTATAGCTATCAGCCACGGTGTTTTTATGTTCGTGTGAGTTCGAATTAAATTTTATTTTTATTTCATTTTGCATTTATTTCAAGCGGCGAATCCGAGAACCAACTAATTTTATTGGTGTGGCCTAACTTAACAATGTCTGTCTCTGATACTCCAAAGTTCGGGGTTCCCTCTAAAATTCCTGTGTCTCCCTGTGCACCAATGTTTTGACTGAAGCCTTAATTTACATATGTCAAATTGCATTTTAAAAACTTATCTGGGTTCAAGACATCTGTCCTATTAGTTTTTGGTCACTTATCTCCAATTTCATGTATATTCATATCCCCTCATTATTATGAACACTTTTTCTTTCACCCGTGTTAGCCCAATTTGCCCACATGGAGGAGCTCGTGCTCCACCTTATAGTACCTTGTACTATGGGTCTCAACATCTGCTTGGGATTAGCTCCAAGTCTGATATCTTTTAGATAGAGCTCAGGGCTCATTCAACTGTAAACCACCTCTTGTTTTGTTAGACTGGGTTAGACTGCGTTATCCACAAATCACTTCAAGACTCAAAAAATACTAAGACACTTACTACATTGATTATACCTTATATCAGATGTGTTCACAGATTAGAAGCGGGAGGGAGTTCTGAAGGTGCGGCGGCAAGGCTTGAATGTCAAATGTACATAGGGGAAACCCTGGGTAAACTACAGACTTGTAAATCTGTACAGCTGAAGAAACTCACTGTTGGTGTATCTCTATCTCGAATATTCCTGCGAAAATTCCTAATTCCAACAGGCGAATATATGCAGCCATGTTGTCAGTGATACTGAAAACCTCAACTGCTCCAGGGGTGGTTTATATTAAACAGGTCATTCAGGTTTATCCTGGGTTTAAAATCACTGGTGCAACACATTTAAATATAATCTAAGTTCAAGTGGAAAGTCCATGACGTCAAAGCGCCGAAAATGGCAGCCTTGTTTTTCGCTCCTCATCTTTCCTATTTATTTTTGGTAACACTATTATGTGTATACTTAATTTTTCTACAAAAAGCAAGCGGCCTTATTCAGTTTGAATAAGAGACATTACAGGGCATTAACAACTTACTGTCAGCTCATGTGGAGCTGGAGTTTCTAAACTGGGACCCTGCATTCACTCCGGACTCATCTTCCACACTGTGCCATGGCCGCCGCCAAAGAGGTAGGAGAGCCGGTGTGTTGGTGAGACTAAGACGGCGTGCCAATCGACTACCACTCCCAAGCATACTGTAGGCCAATGTTCAATCTTTGGACAATAAGATGTGTGAGTTGCCTGTTGTAGCAACCGCAGTCTACATTCCACCACAAGCGGATACAGAGCTTGCGCTGAAAGAACTGTGCGCGATTGTCAGCAAAACAGAGAACTTGCATCCAGAGGCTGCTTTTATCATTGCAGGCGACTTCAACCACGCTCCTCTGAGTAAAATACTGCCAAAATACTTCCAGCACATAGATATAAACACACATGGAAATCGCATATTAGACCAGTGCTATACTCCCTTCCGCGATGGGTACAAGCCCCCCCCTCCGCCCACCGTTTGGCAAATCGGATCACCCTTCTATCCTGCTCCTTCCATCATACAAGCAGAAACGGTTTGCTGTCTGAGGAATCAGACAGTGCACTACAAGACTGCTTTGAATGCACTGATTGGGACATGTTCTGTGCTGCATCAAATGGAGATATAGATGAATACACAGAGACAGTCACAGGATTCATACAGAAGTGTGTAGAAGATATTGTTCCAACAAAAACAGGCAAAATGTATCCGAATCAGAAACCATGGATAAATAGCCAAGTAAAATCTGCTCTCAGAGCCCGGGATTGTGTAATCGATTGTGTAATCAAAGTGTGTTCAGAGCAACTGGCTGGTGTGTTTACAGACATCTTCAACTTCTCCCTGTCCACGTGTGTTGTACCAAGCAGCTTTAAGTCATCTGTTATTGTTCCAGGGCCTAAGAAAAACCAAATCACCAGCTTGAACGACTGGCAACCTGTGGCCATCACCCCCATTGTGAGTAAATGTTTTGAAAGGCTTGTGAAGTACATCACCTGCAACATGATTCCACCTACACTTGACCGTCACCAGTTTGCCTACAGACAGAATAGATCCACTGATGATGACATCACCAGCGCACTGCATACCTCCGACACACCTAGAGGAAAAGAACACATACGTAAGGATGCTGGTTGTAGAGTACATATCAGCCTTTAACACCATTGTCCCCAGTATCCTTGACGGCAAGCTCAGGAGTCTAGGAGTGCACAGCGGGCTATGTAGCTGGATACTGGACTGCCTCTCTGGATGAAAACAAGTGGTGAGAATGGGCTCCATCACGTCATCCTCTTTGACCATGAGCACGGGAGCTCCACAGGGTTGTGTTCTGAGCCCTCTCCTCTTGTCCTTGTACACACATGATTGCGTAGCTATGCACAACTGCAACACCATCATCAGTCATACAACTTTCTGGTAAATGACTGAAGTTATATAAACACGCCAACAGGCTCTAATGAAAGCCAGTAGTAATTCATTAATAACCTTATTTATATAGTCTGTGACTAAATTAATCCGTGAATCTATCCACAGCACAACACCATATAGTAGACAGGGTATGAACTCGTCGACGTTGGGTTAAGGACCATCGGCAAATTCATTCATTGAATCAATAACCCATTGTTCAGACGGCGCTGAATATAACCCAATAACACACCACAAAGGGTTAAATCAATGATGCACGGTAGCGCTGTATTGCAAGTGCTTCAAACAATTAATGTACGTAATTCAAAACCATGTAAATCCCACTCCCCCTTTTCTCAGTCTTTCCCCCAGTCCACCAACTATAAGTCCAAACTAAAGAAATCCAGGAATTCCATTCTTTATTCCAGGAAGCAGGAACGCACCACAAATAATCCACACCGCGGATATAGTAAAAAAAACATATAATCCACCTCAAAAAGAAGTCAAATGAAAAAAGCGATCGCTAATAAGGTGGTATACCACGCACAAAAAAGAAAAAATGAAAAAAGATTGATCTCACCGGATCCGATGGTTATCACTCCGAAATCACTGCAGAATCCAATTCTCCGAGACGTGAGCCCTTGTCAGAGTCTGTAAAATATTTTTCTTTGTTGTCCCCCACCCGCACCGCATATAGGCACAACACTCATTCATGCAGGAAGACTCATTTTTAACAGACAAGGTGGCTGCAACTTTAGGAAGCTGGCGGCATTACATTCAAACTGCACCCCCTACTCCCTTCTCTCCACCCCTCCTTAAAAACTTGGGTGCGCGGTCATCGGACTTCCAGGTGGCCGCCCTTAAAGAAACACCCCACATTTATACCACACATATACATACAGTGGAAATGTATTCTTAGGACATGTACATGTATATTTACCCACAACTATTTTAGGAGCTACTAAAAAGCTTATGACATGTAGTCAATATGTGAGGAAAATTCAAAAGACACTAAACATAATGTGACATTCCATCCCCTCAAGGTAATGCCTCCATTTTTCAACGGCCCAGACTACTGCCAGGCACTCCTTTTCAGAGGTAGAGTAGTTGCTTTCAGCCCCACGCAGCCCTCTAGACACGTAGGCTTTCACCTTTTCCCTGCCATCTGTTCTCTGCACCAGCACTGAACCTAACCCCACATCACTGGCATCTGTTTGGATCTCAAATGGCAGTTTTAGATCTGGCTGCATCAATATGGGGGCATTAACCAGGGCTTGCTTCAACTGGTCCATGCTCCGTTGGCAGTCATCCGTCCAGACCCACTCCACATCCTTTCTTTTCAGCCGATTTAGCAGGAACGGCCATGTACAGACTAGTGCTAGACCGGGCCTGCTGCTCAGGCAAGGGATGGGGCAGAAAAGGAAGAAAACTGTGGCCTCGCGGACCCTGCACCCCATAAGTTTGCTCACCCATATTAATGATGGTAGACTCCGACGCATAAGAGAGTAGGTACACCCCGTATCACACACAGCATGGCACTGCTTTCCTCTTACCCCTACTGGCACTTGCAGGAGAGCCATCGGGTGTGTCCGCTCCTGGTGTAACACGGTTACCACATCAGCAGCTTTTTTAGTATCCTTAGCTGAACCCTTGTCCTGAATATTCTTTGAGTTTTTTTCTTTAGCCTTTTGTTGGTCCACCTTTCCCCAGTATTCTCTAGACGATGTGCAGTCTCTTTCCACCAGGGTACCCGTCTGCACCAGCTGATCCACCGTCATGACCGTGCCCCGGCTATTCGTGGATTACAGTTGTTAAGGATTTTACGCACCAGCTCGGCCTCAGTGATGTCCGGTTTCCACCGCAGACAAAGAGCACGGTAGTCATAGGCAAAATCCCTCAGACACTGTTCTGGCAATTGTACCATGTCTCTGAGTTTCTCTTCCACCTTTGCGAGGTAGTCAGGTGGTAGAAAAGCAGATTTAAAAGACCCTTTGAAGTCAAGCCAGTTATGCACGTGACTTTTAACCACCATCCACCAGCTGCGTGCTGGCCCTTTAAGACTGTTTGACAGTGCCCCTATCAACTCTGCATCGGTCAATGGCCGCACAGCAAAGAAGGTCTCACATTGATCCAGAAAGTTCAGAACATCCGCTACTTCCTTGGAACCAGAGAAAGATCCATCTGAATAGCAGGTTTAGAACAAACCACAGGTGGCCTAATGGATGTAGAGCCAGAAGCAAAGGGCTGTATATGCGATTGGGACGACGCTCCAGTGAATGGTGTCTGGAGCTGAGAATCCACCATAACCGGCACAGGGTGGCTTTGAATGGACTCATGCTGAGGGATGGAGGACTGAAAAGCTCTGGAGTCATGAAGAGGAATGATGGTATTGACTGGAAGGTTTGGCTCAGAGCCCTCTGAGTTGGGAGGAGCAGGCGTCTGAGTATGAACAGTGGAGAATGTGGAGATCAAAGGAACCTCATGAGATACCTGAGCTAGTGTGGAGCGGCTATAAGGTGGATATAGTGGGGTTTCAGGACGTGGAGGACGCCTTAGCATTGACACTAAACTGGAGCGTCTCAGCCGGTCAAATTCTACTTTCCACTTGTCGTCCCGTCGCTGTAAGCACTCTACTAATTTTGAACGTGGTTATCATGCCTTGCTCCAATGTCTCAATGATTCTGGCCACGTATCTCCGTATGCTGGCTTCCCTATTTAAGGCACTACTCATTGAATCTCTAAAATAATATTCAAGTACATTCAACCTATCCATGACTTACCCAAGATCCTTGGTAATGGATGTTAGGATTGTGAGGTAAGAGGTGTTTTCCCCCTCCTCACCCAAGCTTTGCTCATTCTCTTCGGGATCAGATAGCCACAGTGATGTAACTTCCCCTACAGGATTTCTCCTAGTGACCCAGGCATCTCCATTGGGTCCAGGGTACTGCTCCTGCCCTGAAGTTCAATTCAATTCAATTCCATTTTATTTATGTAGCGCATTTTTACAAAAGGCATGTCACAAAGCGCTTAACACAAGAGGCCCAATGAGCAACAGGGGCAAGGAAAAACTCCCTAGCAGCATTTTTTGTTTTTACTTGTTATGTTAAAGGAAGAAACCTTGGGGTTGAGGACCATTCAGGAGTGCCGCCGGATCACGTTGGAAGAAGGTCCCAGGAGAACCCAGGAGGTGCAGGCGCATGCAGCAGAAGGCAGTGATGACTCACGGCAGGGTGGTAAAGGCATGGAAAATTAGAGAGGAGATGAGTTAGAACAGTCTCCATCAGATTTCAGAGAATGTGAATTATATTGCAACCATGTACAGATGTTGGCTAAGTGAAGAGAGAGAAATAAGTGGAGAGGAAAGAGAGAGGAGGAGAAAGACAGAGTGAAAATTGTACCTCTAACATCCAGAGAACAGTGTATTACAATAGTCAAGTCTGGAGGTAACAAATGCATGTATTAGTTTTTCTGCATCCTCAAAAGAAAGGAATTTTCTGACCTTAGCAATGTTGCATAAATGAAAGAATGAGGTTTTGGAGATATGCTTTACATGACTATTTAAAGAGAGGTCTTGATCAATATACACCCCAAGGTTCTTGACCTTTGTGTTAGGTGTGAGTGAAAGGTCACTAAGTAAGCTCTGATGATGGGGCAAAGTGTTGGTCAGGTTGTTAGGGCCAATCAACATGACTTCAGTCTTATCAGAGTTTAAGCAAAGGAAATTCTTAGTCATCCATTTTTTGATGTCACTGAGGCAGGCAACAAGTTTTGTTACTGGCGTACAATCATTAGGCTTCATTGAAAGGTAAAGTTGGGTGTCATAAGAGTGGAAGGTAATGCCATGTTTTCTAATAACAGATCCCAAAGGTAG
>JAGFZM010002762.1:0-16077 GCA_017657215.1 Limnothrissa miodon | reverse complement strand
CCACAGGTACTGAGGGACATGTTGGCTAGCACATGTGTGCCGTTGGAGTAGAGAGTGCAGAGGGGGTCGTTGAGACGCAGGTGGTCCTCGTGAAGCCCGATCACTGAAGACCTCTCCAGAATAATTGACATGGTGTTCTCCAAACAGACCACATGGGACTCAACTATACACAAACACAGGAAACACTTTTAGCACAATTGACATAGTATTTCCTGAACACAAGGGCAAGAAAGGCAAGAAAGGGCAAGAAATACCGCCAGCATCTCAAGGAAGTTGATGTGTAGGCGTCTGGTGACGCGCGACCACATACCCCTGGCCGAGCGGCCAACGTACACGTGCTTTAGACGTGCTTTGACACATCTGTATGGACTATTCGCCTGTGACTGACCGTCCCTAGGGCGCCGCCACACACGAAGGTCGACTGTCGTCACCAGTGACTCAGTGAACACCACATGTCCTGAGACACCCTGACTGGCCGGGAAGGGGCCGACCAACTTCGCCAAGTGTCGCTGCAGTGGACGCAGGTGAAGCAGGCCCAGAGGTGTGGCGCAGCTGGCTGCCCACAATAGGCCTACCAGCCTGAGGCACAGCCCCGCTGAAGTGGCTTAGACACTCCCTGACATCCGACAGCCTCCTGGGGGAGAGGGTCGCGGTCATGGCGTAGCCTTTTTGACATCAGGCCAGGTATTCTGTCTTCCGCGAAGGCGTCAGAGAGCACTTTGGGAAGTTCACCTGAAACCCCAGGGAGCGCAGATAATCCAAGACCAGGGCCACGTGTGTGGGCAGCAGCTGTGGCAAGCTTGCCAGCAGCAGCCAGTCGTCCAAATAGCTCATCACCCTCACGCCATGCAGGCGGATCAGTGCGGTGGCCGCGTCGGCGCACTTCATGAAGCACCGGGGGGCCAGAGAGAGAGGCCGAATGGGAGGGCTACGTATTCGTGCGCTTTACCTTCAAATCGTCTGTGTCTCCCCGCGATGCCTACATTATATGAAAATAGGCGTCTTTTAAGTCTATTGACGCGACCACGTCGCCTTGGTGAACGCTCTGGGCGACCGACCTCACTGTGTGCATGCAAAAAGAGAGGCGCATCAGCATCTTGTTCACCGCCTGCAGGTTGAGGATGGGGTGGAAAGCACCCCCTCGCTTTGGGGGAACAAGGATGGGGGGGGGAGGGGGGAAGAGATGGGTGGTGTGTGTCCTCCAATCGCAGTTGGTGCTCATCTCTGCCGGCCGAGGCCGGAGGGGGAGGCGTGTGCGCAGTGCTTGTAGTAAACATGTAGAGCCCAAGGCTCTGAGAGACATTGGGACTACACAAGACCGCCGAAGCGGGGGTGTTATGCATCAAGGGACCCGAAGGAGAACTGAGCTTGGAGACATTTCACTATTTATCTGAAAAACTGTCAGTTCTAGACTGGAGATGGGATTATCAGGAGATATATCCTTAGACAGTGATTTGTGGATAATAAGTCACACGCATCACCCATTAACAATATTTGCATAGTCAATGTGAGTTATTGGAATTTAATTGATCCTCACGATCACAGTGTCCAGAGGTAGATCTCCAAAGGTCCGGGGGTAGATCTCCTGATATTCCCATCTCCAGTCTAGAAATGATGCAGCCTTTTTGATGAAAAGTTAAATACCTTCAATCTTCAAAAATAAGTTCAGTTGCCTATCACTGACTACCTTGATTGCCATGACCTGGATGAATGCAAATTTTCACAGACACCCTTTCAGCCTTGTCACCATGGAGACAACACTTGACAGATTGCACAGACTAACAATCCATATATGTTTACTTTTAAGTAAAATACAGTCACTACCAAACCAAACCTGTCATCCCTAAAGTGATGGTTTGGCATCAGGCAAGTGTTATTTTTAATAAACCGTTGGTATACTTGCAATAACATTCCAGGCCCTTTGTTTTGTGACTACAGACCATATTGGTACTATGGTAGAAGTTTGGTACAATTCCTGAATTTCTGTTAATGACTGAACTATACATGTGGAGCATACAGGTGGGTGTGGGTGTTTGTATGTACTTACTGGCAGGGAGGCAGCTGTATGAGACATTCAGGTACTTGAAGGTGCCTATGCACGGGTCTGTGAAGATGCTGTTGGAGGCACTCACAGCACAGCTTGTTTTTCCATCACAACTGGGGAAAAAGGAACAGTGTCCTGCTCTAACTGGCTTTACTGGGTATTGGGTTAGCTATAGCCATCTATGGGCACCTGTGTGTGTGTGTTTGTTTTTCTGACCTGTTTGCCATGATGGAGAGACCGTTGGGAGCATAACAGCTGGTGGTTTGAATGGGTCCATATGCACATGTGGTTGTGTCTATGCGTCCATAGTTAGCAGAGTGAACCATGATCTCTCCAGTGTCTGGTGGGGGGTAAGAAACAACGTTCACGCTATGGCACAACAAACTGAATTTGTGATTGGGTGTATAACATGTTTATCTCTGAGGTGGGTTTTTGATTGGCTGTGAGAGATGGTGACCTCTGAGGTGAATTGGTGATTGGTTGTGACTATGACGGTGTCTATACTCACCACAGGTCAGACTAGCTGTATCGTGTTCACAGACAATGCGGCTCCTCCTCCTTGCTCCTCCGCTCACTAAACACAAAGTTAAGGAGTGAAAATCCCCCACCAAAATACTTTCACAAACAACAACAACAACCATGTTCAATCTCGGAATTATGATGATTATTTGATAATTATGAGCACAGTTCACCATGACATTTCACTATGACAGCAAACTAACCTTGTGATTGTTTCTGACCGATGGTGACCTCTTGTCTAGGTTTCTGATTGACTGTGATGGGGGACTGCGCTGCAACAACAACAAGAGCAGCAGAACCATGTTCCATCTCATAATTTTATGACATATTGACATATTGACAGTTGACATGTTCCATCAATGACATGGTGACATGTTTCATTGACGTGTTAACAATAACCATCTCAGAATATCTTATGTACAGTTATAATTACAGTTACAATTATGTACATGTACATTATGTTGACATTTTACTATGACAGTTAAGGTCTCTTCACACAGTAGTCAAAACGACGTCTTCAAAGGATTTTTATTAGTGTGCCACTATTTCTTTACTGTAGCGCTTAGACAAACAATGATCGTGTCCGATAAAAAGAGAGCTGAATCATATCAGCACAGCAAGGGCGGTGTTGGAAGCTCAATGTTCTGCATTTTTTTCTGAACTAGTGTGTGGAGGCCTTTCGGCATTGTCTAGACATGCAAGGTTATAATGATTATGTTATAATTATGATTATCTTATTATGATACAGCATATATTTGGTATTCTTTTTTCATTTCACATCAGATGATTCTTAAGTGCAATTGTGGTGTGTGTGTGTGTGTGCTTACTGGGAGGCAGGCAACTGTACGAGACATTCAGATATTTGTAGGTCCCGAAGCAGGGGTCTGTGAAGATGCTTGCAGAGGCACTGACAAAGCAGCTGATCTTTCCATCACAACTACAGAAAAGAAAAGGAATTTAACTGGACCAGAAACCTATTTTTGGTTATACCACTTGGCTTTAATGGGCTTTGGGTGAGCTCTGAGCATTGTGTGCGATGAGCAACAATGGGCATCTGCAGACGTTGGGTGTGCTATGGAAAACTAAGGGCATTGGGTGTGCTATGGTTATCTATGTGCATTGGGTGTTCTATTGTTATCTATGGGCATTGGATGTGCTATGGAAAACTAAGGGTATTTGGTGTACTCCGGGCATATAGTATATGTTATAGTGTGTAATAGACATTGCTAATCTTTCAAGCTGATAATTAAACTAAATTCTTAGATTTGAGAATTCTGTGTGTGTGTGTGTGTGTGTGTGTGTGTCTGACCTGTTTGCGACAATGGAGAGACTGTTGTGAGCATAACAGCTGGTGGTTTGAATGGGTCCATATGCGCATGTGGTTTTGTCTGTCCGTCCGTAGTTAGCAGAGTGGACCATGATCTCTCCAGTGTCTGGTGGAGGGATAGGGGAGACAGGTGTTTACTCCATGATACAACAAACAAACAACAGATAAACATATTATACTTAACATATACCGGTATTTCAAATGGAATTAGTTTGTGATTGGCTTTAAGAGTAACTGATCGCTGAGTTGAGTATGTAATTAGCTGCAAGGGATTGTGACCTCTGAGCTGAGTTTGTGATTGGTTGTGAGGAAATGTTACCTCTGAGCTCAGTTTGTGATTGGCTGTGAGGGATAGTGACCTTTGAGCTGAATTGGTGATTGGTTGTGACAATAGCAGGTGTCTACTTACGACAGGTCAGACTAGCTGTATTGTGTTGACAGACAATACGGCTCTCCTTTGGTCCTCCACTTTCTAAACACACAGAACAGGTGTGATGATTATGAGTACAGTTACTCTTATTACTGCCATGAGTGGGCTAAAGCATCATACTGTACCTGGATTTGAGCCTGACCCGAAATAATTTCCTGATCCTTCCCCATCTTTCCCCCAGTCATTTCCTGTTGTCATCTGCTGTGCTGTCATAATGAAACGAAATAAGCCGCCCCGCCAAATAACTTACACATGAGATAGTCCAGGCCAAGCTATATATATATATATATATTGATGATTATGAGTACAGTTACTCTTATTACTGCCATGAGTGGGCTAAAGCATCATACCTGGATTTGAGCCTGACACGAAATAATTTCCTGATCCTTCCCCATCTTTCCCCCAGTCATTTCCTGTTGTCCTCTGCTGTCCTGTCATAATGAAACGAAATAAGCCGCCCCGCAAAAAGAGTTAAATAACTCAGGCCCTGTTTATGTGTGTCTAAAGGCTTTTCTCTGTTTGTGCCTGTCATTTACACATAGGCTGTCATCTCACAATTAGATCACAAATTGACAACTATCTTACATCTTAGAATTAAATGACGTAAATGAACAGAAGCTAAGTGCTGATGCACCCATGGGGGAAAACTGAGTTAATTAATTCCATTGGTTCAAATGCCATTAGCAGAGTTATGGCTAAGTCAGCCAATAACAATTAAGCCCAAAAGATACTGTTAATGTAAACCTTGTCTTTCTGTCAGAAGAATAAAAAACAAATGTGTAGATTAGCCACATTTTTCTGTTGACCTATGGAAGCAACCATACCTCTATCCAGCTTGAAACTGTTGTCAAAACCAAAAACAACAGTATTATTACAGTATTAAGTCCATACAGGTGGTACAGGTAAGCTGTTAGTACGGGCTTTGCACAAATTGCAAATGAGGTATGCTAGCATTAGCATGTCATTGGGGTCAATTTTGTCAGCAGTGCTTTTTACTGGATGATGTCATTTACACTTTACTATTAACAAAGTTTAAGTGTAAAATGTACTTACCTGCTGCTGTGTCCAAAGAACATGCAGCTATCAACACTAGAACAGAAATTAATAACATACACACACAGATCATCAGAAATCATCTCACAACACCCACATCTCCACCATTCTCACTTACATAATACTATACGGTTATAGTATAAGAAACTATACTTGTATAGTTTATTATCCAACTGAACTCCAACCAACTCTAATCAGTATAAGAGACTTATGATAGAGTGATAAAGTGACTAATGCACCATAAGATAATCCATATAATATATCCATGTAATAATCCATAACAGAATGATATAAGGACTAACAGGCCATTCGACTGGGATAGTAAATACCAGAGTGATAATTTTATGACATTATTTATAAACTTACAGGCCATGAGCGTGAGCTTGATTGTCAGCATGATGCTTGAGAGGATATCAGGTAGCCTGAGGAGCAGCTGCTGATTGGTCTTATTTATAGTGTGAGGCTGCTATGAGGATGCTCGACTGGGATGGGTGTGGTTGGATGCCTGGGCTCGGAGGCAGGGCTCCATCATCACTATCTTCATCATCATCATCATCATCACCATCCTCGTCAGACTAGTGCTTCTGGTAAACTGCTGGAACAGAGCCAAAGCAGGTGAGTGTTCCTCATCGTCTCTTGTCAACCTCAACCACTCAACTGCTCAAGGAAAAAGTCTTGCTCAGACACACACAAATTATTTTCAAAAATAAATACAAATATTTTTATAAATAGGAGCAAATCTTTACAATATAACAACTGCTTTGACAAATAAACCATTAAATTAAACATTTTTAATATTTAGTATTTGTTGATGTATGTGTTTACAGAAGAGTTTTAGTGCCATATCAAGATATTTTTTATTTTGAATATTTTTGTATTTAATTTGTAATTCAATTCAATCCAATTTTATTTATATAGCGCATTTTTACAAAAGGCATGTCTTAAAGCGCTTAACACAAAGAGGCCCAATAAGCAACAGGGGCAAGGAAAAAGTCCCTAGCAGCGTTTTTTGTTTTTACTTGTTATGGTAAAGGAAGACACCTTGGGCAGTTCCAACAGCTCAAGGGGCTAGCCCAACTGCCTAGGGCAGGTTTTCAGTCTCTCAGATGGTGATTAAACCACTATTATTCAATTAGGTACACATTATAAGGAAATTGTGGTATAAATAAAGCAAATAGGAGTCCCATTATAATCTCAGGATATAGTCCCATGTCATTAGGAGCAGTCAAGCCAGGGGCCAGCTGGAGGCTGTATCAATCATGTCAGGGTCGTCTGTGGAGCTGAACGCAGCCCGCCCAGGGAGCCAGAGATGCAGGATCAGGCAGTGGAAGGCGGGGGTGACCCTCAGCGGGGAGGCAGTGGCATGGACCCTGGAGTGGGTTGAGGACCATTCAGGTGTGCCGCCGGATCAAACGTTGGAAGAAGGTCCTCAGCAGGGTGGCATGTTTGGTGAGGTTGATTGGGTACCCAGGAGGTAAGAGATGCAGGGTCAGGCAGTAGAAGGCTGACTCGTGGTAATGGCATGGAAAGTCAGAGAGGACATGAGTTAGAACAGTCTCCATCAGATTTCGGAGAATGTGAGAGTTATTGCATGTGCAACCATGTACAGATGTTGGCTAAGTGATGAGAGAGAAAGAAGTGGAGAGGAAAGAGAGAGGAGGAGAAAGACAGAGAAAAAATTGTACAGCTTAACAGATGGGTGGTTTGTGGAGGCATTAAGCTATAGCTTACCAAACACCATTCCTAACTAAAGGGGTCAGTAAATAGAAAAGTTTTGAGTCTAAACTTTAAGGTGTTGAGAGTGTCCGCTTGGCGAATGTTAGAGGGGAGCTTGTTCTACAGGACAGGCGCACGATGGCAGAATGCTCTTCCTCCTATTGTGGATTTTACTAGGAGACCAGCATTCTGTGACCTTAGGGGTCTAGAAGGGTGGTAGGGAACAAGTAAGTCTTTAATATATGTAAGAGAAAAACTTTTTTTTTAAATGTATCAAAAGATACAAACAATAAATGTAGATAAAATTCTTCTGAGATTGAAGAATTTCTGTGAGCTCCTGTATCAAAACAGTTTTTTTCTATAGCATTATGGCTGTTCATTACAGTATTGCTATGTACAACAAAAAAACCTCTACTACAGTACTGCACTGTACTACATAATACAATATTTTGGACATAATAAGGTCTTAGCAAAATCCAAAAGGCAACTGATGCTGTCTCTCAGATTGAGCCTTCTAGACCCTCTAGACTAGACATATAGAGGTTAGAGGATGGCCTGTCATCCCAACATTTGCTGGAAGTGACATTCACAATAGCCTAATTTAATAATTACAACAACATTTAAAACAAATATAAGTAACTCAGAAGTAAGACTTCCAAAATGGACATTCTTTTAAATGGCCATTCTTTTGGCTTTTCCTTGTTCAGCTTGACTGGTTGAACGTCCTTGAGAAGCAGCAATAGAGCATATCAGTCCTGTTTGAAATCTTTCGCAATCTGCCTTGACTGACACTAACATCCTTCTCATGGCAACAATGGCTCTGTAGTTTGAAAAAAGGAAATAAAAACGAATGCCATCATATTAAAATAGTATTAGAATTGTATTAATCATTAATGTTGTTTCTGAGTAACTAAAGAGTGTGTGGAAAGAATGTTTCAGGAGATTGGAATAACAAACATCAAGAGTGTGTCTGTGTAAAAAGAATGCTCCAGCGAGTGAGAATAACAAACATCTCAAGGATAGGTCTATAGCTTGCAGCCTGCAAGGAGAAGAGGTAGAGACTGGGTTGTCACCACCATGGCATACGCACACTCTCCTCTGCGCAGAGTAAACTCAAGCTTGTATTTCTCTTTATTCAGTTTGTGTGTTGAGAACATGTTTTCTTGACACATCAATACATCAGCACAGCATATATCAACACACGTATGTCGCCATTACAATTAAAATGTGTCCAACAAACTTTATTATGGCAGTCCAATCTAGTCCAATTAAGTATGTTTTCACTGGCCCTCCTGAGCTAAAAGAAGCATCAAGCAGTTTGTTAAACCATACAAAGGAAATGCATGAAAAGCCCACATGGTTTATTTATGCCAGACATATTTCATGCAAAGTGAATGTGTGTTAAACAAAAATCTTGTAGTTGTAGTTGTAGTTGTAGATGTAGTGATTTTCCTGATAGGCATTTTAAAGGGATAATTCGGTTTTTAACACATTAAGCCCCTTTCACAGGTTGTCTAAAATGCAATAAAGTGGTTGACATCGAAATTTTGGCGATTGCTTCCGTCTCGGCTATTTGGGAAATGTAGAATCGCCTCTGGCTGCCTTCAAAATGGCTAGCAATGGGCATGTGTTGTTTCTATCCTTAAAACACTGGTTTTAAAAAAGTGCTCAATGTGTTAAAAACCAAACTATCCCTTTAAGCCTGTTTTTATCCCTTTAATATATATCCGCTAATATCCATGCTGTACTGTAGATACATTATCCTAACCAAATTTGCTTTCCAAAAGACAAACCAAAACTATATTTCTCTGGCACATCATCACTTCCTCACCACGTGTAGCCTACAGACTGCCGTACTGATATTGAATACTGTATTTTGTAGCCTACGGCCTGTGGTGCTGATACCATGTATTATGTGGCCTATGGACGGCGATGCTGATATTGACATACAGAGCCTATGGACTGCGGTACTAACATTGTGTTTAGGACTGCACTGATATTGACATTTCATGTCAACACCAACACGCTTTCTAGGCCAAATAACTAATTTGAAATTTCAGACTAATTTTTTTGTAGCCTATACATAAATTTGTAATTTAACAGTTCACTTTCTGTTTCTGTTGTTTAGATAGATGTCTGACAAGTTGAAAGCTTAGACAATATACATAAAAATAATGATGATGGTTCTAATAATTAAATAAAAATGCATTTTTATAAATAGTCTTGCAGGATTTTTTGTGTTCTACAGAAAAAAGTTCAGTATTTTAATGTACAAATTAGTATATAGATATTTGAAAGGTTGGTCTGTGACCCTCCAGGAGGTCTATGACAAATGGTCAAAAATTGTAAACTATCAATCATTTTTCTTAAGAAGACGCACAGAAGGGCTCACATTTTGGAAGTTCGAATCACCTACAGTATACTGTCTTTAATCTCTTGCCCTCATTAGATTGATAAAAATAAAAATATTATTTTAAATATGTGGGGTTGACTATCGTTGTCAGTTATATTAGCAATGGCATCACTTCACTCACCCATGTGAGCTGGAAACAGCAGCTAGAACAGTCGGTGGGCAGGGCCGCCTCCTTCTAAACCTGGCTATCAGAACATGCCCAAATCTAACCTCAGGCACATGGCCTGTACTTGAATCGGGTGGTCAATGCATCCGAGCACTCCGCTTCCGCTGACTGGACAAAAAGTCACAGAACATTTCAAGGCATTTTCCAGCACAATCCTACTCACAAGATGAAAAGAATAATAGCAGAAAGGGTAAAGCAAGAATGGCGATGGCCTGTTCCAGGCATTTGAGGAACTTAAACAAAGCTTCTGTTTGATGGATAAAGCAGACTTCTGGAAATACTTACAGCTCAGGAGCTGTGTGACTAGTCTTAAGGTCTCACTTGATGAAGACTCAAATAAGCTACTCTGCTATTTGAAATTGCCTGAGATGGTCCGTACTGCCTCTATCTTTTATGGCAGATAGTTTGTATGGACATTCTAATCATTTGACGAAAATATGGGAGTGAGATTTTAACTGAAACATTGAGGAAGAGGCATGGGAAAAGGTAGTTTATAGTGCAGGGTGGCCAGTGATGGATGCAATTAGCAAATTTACACATAAGGTTATTCACAAGTATTATTATACTCCAGTCAGTCTTCATAAAATGGGATTAATGCAGGACAATCTGTGTTGGAAGTGTTTGATGCTGATTGGTTAGCCACACCATTGCCAGAGTCTCCCCAGTTATGTCCACTTGGAGATGGGTCCCTTTTGCCACCAGGGGTTTCTAAAGCAGAATCCGCTCTGACACTAGCTGGGTTCATCACTGCTGTACGAATCATTCTTAGACACTGCAAAAGCCAAGTAAGGCCTAGTTTTGCAGACTGGCTAAAACTAATGACAGACATAGCCTCATTGAAGAGCTTATTGCAAGACTGAATGATGGTAGGGGTAAATACTATCAGGTCTGGTCTCATTTCCTGCATTTTATTCAATTTCAACTGATGAGTGCCTCATAATTAATATTATTGTCAAGCTTTATTTAATCTAAGCGCCCCATTTTACCTATTATGTATGTGTATGTGTTGTACATGTTTTTTTTGGTCAGATTACTGTATAGTGTATAGGTAAAAACTTTATATTTTAAAAATAGTCTATTGATAGGACAGGCTTTGTTTAAAAGTCAAGGATCCTGTCAACTCATAAGGAAATGAAATATCAGGGAAGTGAAACCATGAGCGTGAGGGCATGGTATCAGGTGAGTGTGGGATCCATCCATGCATGTGGTGGAAATCTCTGATAAAAAGATCTCTATCTGTTCATTCTCATGTGCGTGTGATATCCTGCATTCCCTACTAACTCCATCTCTTCAGTAGCCTACCAATGATGTTTAATAAGAGGGAGAGAGCTTAAGTACTGCGACTAGCACAACATACTGGGTATTTATGAAAATGGGTTTAGTGTATTATCCTTCCACTGCATTAAAAAAAGCTCCTTTTACATGGTGCTCAGTAACAGCCAGGAAGGCTGTCAAAAATATCAAACAATTTGAAAAACAACCAGATATAGCCTATGCAAACAAGGACAGACAGGGACAGTAAAACTGTTTTAAAAATGCTAAAACTGTCCTGAGGAATTACGATGTTAGCATATACTGTAAGCCTTTACAGCTTGCAGTGTCACAGAGCCTCATAAGATCATAAGAAGTCATCTCACTTTACTTATGATCTATAATGGTGCCTAATTGATTTTTATGAATTATGTTGTATAATTATGTTTTCATCTGTACTTAATGTCTGTAGCTCTTCATTATTTAGAAGTAGGACTCAGATAAAGACAATTAACACATCAAAGTTTAATATGCTTTGAAACGTATAAATTATGAATATTATAATGCCCTAGGTACAGTCGTTAGAATGCTAGTTATAAGGTTTTATAAATGCATTACCCCTTTGTCAATGTGTCTATATCGCTTTAGAAATTCTGGCTTCTTTATAAGATTATGAAAATGACACAGACACTTCGACTACACATCGGCAAACCTCCATCCATGTAAATTTAAGGTAGAGACTGTTTAATACCCAAGCAAAGACAATAAGTTAAGTTCAGTCTCTTTTATTGTCAATTTCTCTACATACTGGACATACAGAGGAATCGAAATTACGTTTCTAGCTATCCCACAGTGATGCGCACAGTCAGGAGAGCCAGAGGCCGCTGCGTCTACGCGCGCCGCCTGCTATGGCATTCACAATATTTTGTCAGTAAAAATGAACGAAGATTGCTCATTGCTGTATCTTATAGAATTAAATGTAAATGTCCATACTTAACTTCAATTGTTTTAAAGAACTTAACCTGGGGCCCAGTGCTCCTGATTCCTGTGACTATACTCTCAGGTACTTCAGAGTCTTCCAAGCTAATTTGTTTTGAACTATCTCTAAGAGGTTGAATCTGAGTTGGCTGCATGAGCATTAAGTGCCAGTATCAACAAGGAATGTAGTTCAAATTCAAATTGCCTTGCTGCTGTCTCCTTTGCTGCCGCCGCCGCCGCCATGTCGGCGGCCTCCCTGCTGCAATATAAGCTCTGCCCTGTGTTGCGACGCCGGTGTATGGAATTTGGTCCAACGCTCGCAGTTACTGCCTGGAGGGCTGTAACTATACTTTATCATAACCGTACGATTGGCTGTGTACTTTTCTGTGGTGTTTGTGGACACTTGGACACTCTCTTGCAGCTTGGGGCATAGTTGACTGCGTGTGTGTTGCAGTGCTGGTGGTGACGTGGTTGTCCTCTTACAGTGTCGGGCCTGTGGAACCAGGAGTCTGGGTTGTGCTGTGGCGGTGTGGCTCGCTATTGCTGCCTGCTGTGCCTGGCCGGTAGACCTGTGCTGTGCCGGGGCAGCATGGCTTCACTTGAATCTCTACGCTCGCTATTTGCTGCCTACAGGGCCGTAACTATTTCAGACGCTCCTGTGTGCATGTGTTCACCGTTAAATTAGGTGTGGGTGCTCATTACTGTGTTTGGGTTCTCCTCTCTAGCCACCGGCCTGCCCGTCCAGCTCTAAGCCGGATCTGTCCTGGACCTTCGTTTGCTGTTGCCCCAAACGATTCTTGGCCACTGAACTGCCCCTTGACTTGACCGCCTGGGAAGCACTACGACGCACCACCAGCCTTTGCCTCAACCTCTTTTAGCCATTGTTTTAAAGAGGGGCTAAGCAACGTTCTGTTTTTCTCTCACGAGCTCCCTCTAAAGACCGCTGTATTGCATTGTATTGCACTGCATTCTATTGGAGGCAGAACGCGCTGCTGAACATTGCAAGTGCTGTATCTACCGCTATTGGCCACGGTGGTACATTCTACACCGTTCGTTCACCGTGTAATGACTCATTTTAGCATCCTAAACAGTATGAAACGGATTAATTAAATGAAAAATGTTGCATAGTGGGCCTTTAAATCTTGGACTGGTTGTTACTTTTTTCCATTTTTAGTGTTGTATTTAAATAAAGTGGTGTGTGTGTGTGTGTGTGTGTTTTAAATATATAAAAACAATATGACTGTCATTCTGCTGCTGGGAGCCTTTGTTGCTGCTGCTAAGCCTTTGTTTACCTATTGCCTACTAGGTGACAAACACTCACACACCCCTAGTATATTGCTAAGAGAATCTTTACTTCACTCTGAAGATCAAATGAACACATTAAGACATTAGGCTGCATAGCTAGAGGATCTGATGTTAGTGCTTGGCGTTCAGTACAGGACACAAATAGCCTTGGCACTCACAGTAGAACAGGACACAGATTATCTTTGGGCACACACAGTAGTAGGACATGGGTAAATCAGGCACACAAGTTTAGCTGTAATATTGATTACATATTGCTCTTAACACAAAACAGAAAAATATCAATTTCAGTAACATTTCACTTGATGTGTAAGTACACAACACATTCATAGAGCCAGTCACTTAGTAGGTAAAGTAAAGCATCTGTGGATGAAGGAACATATGGACACATTCCTATTTGAGTGTTGGCATATAAAAAAAGATGATCTTTACATTGAAGTTATGCCTGCTCCAGTCCATTTTTGGTTTTAACCTGTTAACCTACCTGATCATGTCAATAAACAAATTCAATGTAAAGAGGACAGATAATGAGCAAGCATATTATTTTAAAGTTTCATTCCCTTGGAATGGGGGAAGGGAATTACCAATTCAATTAATTTATACAGTGTCTTACAATCTTTTGCTAGCTTGCATACACTCAAATGGGAAATGTCCAACTGATTGGGGGTAATCTCAATATAGTTTATCTGTGTTAAATTCAGATGTAAACATTAATATTTCTTGTACAGTGACATTTACACTTAATTCAAATTAATAAGATGATGGTGATGCTACCTTATGACTGTTTGATTTTTTGTTTTGATTGTATGAATATTGAATCATATCTTGAATAAAGTCCTAATTGCTTTGTGAGCCAATTATGATAGCTGCTATGAATCTGTACTTTATATACACATCAAGTGTTATTAAAAGTTTTTAACATCCCACAGCCCTTTAAAACAGTATTTTCTACACCACACTTCATTATTTATTGACGGTATATAAAATCACAGCATAAAATGATCAAGATTGCAGGAAACCTGGATATTTGTATTCTCTCATAGAAGACACATTAGTTTAGGACCATTTGTTGTCATCTCATAGCCTACTGTAACCCTGGATTGATTCAAATTTCAGTGGAGGGCAGTTTTTCATATCTGATGTTTGACCTCTTAGATTTGTAGATCAGGACTCCACACACCATGGCAACAGCTGCCAGGAGACCCCCAATGTTGAAGACCGTGTTGAGATTTAGACTATTATTGGCCAGTCCTAGGAAAAGAAGGGGAAAGACTTAGAAGTGAAATCACTGAAATGTGACTAAAATATGGTATCTAAACAGATACATTTGTGTCATCTGTGCTATAGCTTTGTAAATTGTGGAGGTTTCTTAGTTTTGTCTGTTCATTGTCTATTTTCCCTGGTTGAGATCGAGGCCTATGACTTCTCTGATAACAAGCTGCTGGCAGTTGTTGTTACCTGTACTAGCTTTTTTTATCTGTGTCACCTGCACTAGCTCTGCTGTGTGTGTTACCTGTGTCAGGTCTGCTGTGTGTGTTACCTGCACTACAGTGTCTTTCCTATGTGTGTGTATCTCTGCTAGTTCTGCTGTGTGTGTAAGCTATGATAACTCTTCTGTGAGTTTTACCTGCTCTGTTGTCTGCGTTGAAGGCAGCTCGTCTGAGGCGCAGGGGACCCTGGGAGATGAAGTGGCTGGCAGTCTGGATGGTCACGTCCCTCTTTTGGATCTGGTGCCCCACAGCTGAGCCATTGGTGCAGCCCTGAGAACACCTGCTGCCAGGTACACCGGCCTCACACAGGATCACGGAGCAGGTGATGAAAACCTGAGCACGGGAGGGTCATACATAGTACACAAAGATCACACAGGTGAGTCAAACACAGTTCATACAGGTAGTCAGTTATTGAGATCAACCACAGTTATTTCAGGGTACTATATATTATAACTTCTGTGTCTCAATTAGTGTTGATTACAATGGAACACACTGGCAAGCACACACAGAGAGAGAGAGAGAGAGAGAGAGAGAGAGAGAGAGAGAGACAAGAATATAGACACATTCACATGTTGATCCTAAACACTTTGCAACCCACTCACATGGTCGTGCAGTCCAATGAATTTAAAAGCCTTCATCCCAAATTTGACCTTTGACTGATGACTGGAATAAAACTGGACAGTGTCATCTACCTTACACCTGTACACATAGAGAAAAGACATCATCCATTTAACATATACCAGGACATTAACTATGCATGTATATCTGTGTATTTCTGAATAATATACATTAGGTCTCACATGTTTTGAATGATGGGGCAATTAAGGGAATGTAACTGGTGCCAGAATACATCAGGTTTTACCCATTGTGAATGATGGGGCAATTAGGGGCATCTAACTGGTGCCAGAATACATCAGGTCGTACCCATTCTGAATGATGGGGTAGGACAGTGCCTCCTGGGGGTCATCGCTGGGAGCAGCGTTGCAGGACTCTGCAAACAGCTCTGTGTTGGGGATGGAGGAGATGGATTCAATCTGCATGTACATCAGCTCTCCCAGGTCAAACTCCAGCGGGTAGGAGTTGGGGTCCAGCATCTGGCTGTAGGAGCTAGAAGTGAAGAACTCAAAGCGGTAGGTGAACGTGCCAAAGCCGCGCTGCACGAAGGTCACGGGAGGGCGGTGGGCGTCAAACTGGGCCGTCACGTTGCTGCGCTTGGGATACTTGCAGAAGAACTGGACCTCCACATTGTGTCTTCTGGTGATGACGTCTTTAGGATCATCTGATGACACCACCTCATTACTGAAGATCAGATTCTCTCCATCGTCCTGGCAGTGAAACACAAAGTGGATGTTGGAGTGTGTGTGTGTGTATCTCACCTCCATCTGTGT
>JAGFZM010002761.1:0-15859 GCA_017657215.1 Limnothrissa miodon | reverse complement strand
TAGACCGTGAGCCTTCAAAGCTCCTAGCAGGAGTGAAAATCTCCTAGCCCCTGATAAGACTTGCAGGATTTTATCCCACATCTTCTGAATGCAACCCAGACACTTTAATTAAGCTAAAGCCTTTCTAGATGGGAAGGCCTCGATCCTACAAAATCTTAGTTAACAGCTAAGCGCCCTAACCAGCGAGCATCCATCTACTTTCCCCGCCGTCCGGGGACAAAGGCGGGGAAAGCCCCGGTAGGCGTTAGCCTACGTCTTCAGGTTTGCAACCTGACATGAACTTCACCACAGAGCTTCTTGGTAAGAAGAGGAGTTAAACCTCTGTTCTCGGAGCTACAATCCGCCGCCTAAACCTTCGGCCATCCTACCTGTGGCAGTTACACGTTGATTTTTTCTCAACTAATCATAAAGATATTGGCACCCTTTATTTAGTGTTTGGTGCTTGAGCAGGTATGGTAGGGACTGCGCTGAGTCTTCTGATTCGGGCAGAGCTAAGCCAACCTGGTGCGCTTCTTGGAGACGATCAAATCTATAACGTCATCGTTACCGCGCATGCTTTCGTAATAATTTTCTTCATAGTAATGCCTATCCTAATCGGAGGATTTGGAAACTGATTAGTGCCCCTAATGATTGGAGCACCAGACATGGCTTTCCCACGAATAAACAACATAAGCTTCTGACTTCTTCCTCCCTCTTTCCTTCTTTTACTAGCCTCTTCAGGCGTAGAAGCCGGAGCAGGGACAGGTTGAACAGTATACCCCCCGCTATCAGGCAATCTTGCCCACGCCGGGGCCTCTGTTGACCTAACTATTTTCTCTCTTCATCTTGCAGGAATTTCGTCAATTCTTGGGGCAATTAACTTTATTACCACAATTATTAATATGAAACCACCAGCAATCTCCCAGTACCAAACTCCGCTATTTGTATGAGCCGTACTTGTGACTGCTGTACTTCTACTTCTCTCATTGCCAGTTTTAGCCGCCGGAATTACTATACTACTCACAGACCGTAATTTAAATACAACTTTCTTTGATCCCGCAGGAGGAGGAGACCCCATCCTATATCAACACCTCTTTTGATTCTTTGGCCACCCCGAAGTTTATATTCTTATCCTCCCCGGCTTTGGCATGATTTCACACATTGTAGCTTACTACGCAGGGAAAAAAGAGCCTTTTGGATATATAGGAATGGTCTGAGCAATGATAGCCATTGGACTACTAGGCTTTATTGTTTGAGCCCACCACATGTTCACTGTTGGAATGGACGTAGATACTCGAGCATACTTCACTTCCGCAACAATAATTATTGCCATTCCAACTGGGGTTAAAGTATTCAGTTGACTTGCTACACTACATGGCGGGTCAATTAAATGAGAAACCCCACTTCTCTGGGCCCTAGGATTTATTTTCCTCTTTACGGTAGGGGGTCTAACAGGAATTGTACTATCTAATTCTTCCCTAGACATTGTCCTTCATGACACCTACTACGTAGTTGCACACTTCCATTATGTTTTATCAATGGGAGCTGTATTTGCCATCATAGCCGCATTCGTGCACTGATTCCCCTTATTTTCAGGCTACACCTTGCACAGCACATGAACTAAAATTCACTTCGGAGTCATGTTTGTAGGGGTCAACCTAACTTTCTTTCCACAGCACTTCTTAGGCCTAGCCGGAATACCACGACGATACTCTGACTACCCAGACGCCTACACTCTTTGAAATACAGTGTCATCAATTGGATCATTAATTTCTCTCGTTGCTGTCATTATGTTCCTGTTTATTCTATGAGAAGCATTCGCTGCTAAACGAGAAGTATCGTCAGTAGAGCTTGCTATAACAAACGTAGAATGACTGCATGGCTGCCCTCCTCCTTACCACACCTTTGAAGAGCCGGCTTTTGTACAAGTTCAAGCAAAATAACGAGAAAGGGAGGAATCGAACCCCCGTCAGATGGTTTCAAGCCAACTGCATGACCACTCTGCCACTTCCTTAAATAAGACACTAGTAAAACGATTACCTTGCCTTGTCGAGGCAAAATTGTGGGTTAAACCCCCGCGTGTCTTAGCCCAGAGCTAAATGGCACATCCCTCCCAACTAGGATTGCAAGACGCGGCCTCCCCTGTTATAGAAGAACTCTTACATTTCCACGACCACGCTTTAATAATTGTCCTTCTAATTAGCGTGCTAGTTCTTTATATTATTATCTGCATAGTATCAACCAAACTTACTGACAAATATATTTTAGATTCCCAAGAAGTTGAAATCGTATGAACTATTCTACCAGCTGTTATTTTAATTATAATCGCCCTCCCCTCCTTACGAATTCTATATCTAATGGATGAGATTAATGACCCCCACTTAACCATTAAAGCCATAGGCCACCAATGATACTGAAGCTATGAATACACGGACTATGAAGACTTAGGATTTGATTCATATATAGTCCCAACCCAAGATCTTGTCCCTGGACAATTTCGGCTGTTGGAAACTGACCACCGAATAGTAGTTCCCATGGAGTCACCAATTCGTGTACTAGTCTCAGCAGAAGATGTGCTTCACTCATGAACCGTCCCTGCTTTAGGCGTAAAAATAGACGCAGTCCCCGGACGACTAAATCAAACTGCCTTTATTGCATCTCGCCCTGGAGTTTTCTACGGACAATGTTCTGAAATCTGCGGTGCAAACCACAGCTTTATACCAATCGTAGTAGAAGCCGTCCCACTCGAACACTTTGAGAACTGATCCTCACTAATACTTGAAGACGCCTCACTAGAAAGCTAAATAGGGCCTAGCGTCAGCCTTTTAAGCTGAAGATTGGTGACCCCCAACCACCTCTAGTGACATGCCCCAACTTAATCCTGCCCCATGATTTGCAATCCTTGTTTTTTCTTGACTAATTTTCTTAACAGTCATTCCCCCAAAAGTACTAGCCCATAATTTTAATAACGAACCCACTACCGTAGGAGCTGAAAAAGCCAAACCCGAACCCTGAACCTGACCATGATACTAAGCTTTTTTGATCAATTTATGAGCCCCACTTATATGGGAATCCCTCTTATTGCACTAGCAATTGCACTTCCCTGAGCCCTTTATCCCACCCCCACTTCACGTTGACTTAATAACCGAGTATTAACTTTACAAGGGTGATTTATTAATCGCTTTACTCAACAGCTTCTTCTGCCTCTCAACCCAGGAGGACACAAGTGAGCAGTGTTATTAACTTCCCTTATGTTATTCCTAATTACCCTTAACATACTAGGACTCCTGCCGTACACGTTTACACCAACAACCCAGCTTTCCCTAAACATGGGCCTTGCCGTCCCCCTTTGACTTGCCACAGTTATTATTGGTATGCGAAATCAACCAACCGCCGCTTTAGGCCACTTGCTGCCAGAAGGAACCCCAGTTCCTTTAATTCCTGTCCTTATTATCATCGAAACTATTAGCCTTTTTATTCGACCATTGGCATTAGGCGTTCGATTAACCGCCAATCTTACTGCAGGACACCTGCTTATTCAACTAATTGCCACAGCAGCATTTGTACTTCTCCCTATAATGCCAACAGTTGCTATTCTGACTGCCACAGTCTTATTTTTATTAACCCTTTTAGAAGTTGCCGTAGCAATAATTCAAGCCTACGTCTTCGTACTACTCTTAAGCCTTTACCTACAAGAAAACGTCTAATGGCCCACCAAGCACACGCATATCATATGGTAGACCCAAGCCCTTGACCGCTCACCGGAGCAGTTGGCGCCCTTTTGCTAACCTCCGGCACCGCAATTTGGTTCCACTTCCATTCAATTACCCTTATAACACTCGGACTTATTTTAACTCTTATAACAATATATCAATGATGACGAGACATCGTCCGAGAGGGCACTTTTCAAGGACACCACACCCCTCCTGTACAAAAAGGACTCCGGTACGGAATAATCTTATTTATTACATCAGAAGTGTTCTTTTTTGCAGGATTTTTCTGGGCCTTTTATCACTCGAGCCTTGCCCCTACCCCAGAGCTAGGAGGATGCTGACCCCCAACAGGAATTACAACTCTGGACCCATTCGAGGTCCCTCTTCTTAATACAGCTGTCCTTTTAGCCTCCGGAGTTACTGTTACATGAGCCCACCACAGTCTGATGGAAGGAGAACGAAAACAAGCAATTCAATCCCTTGCTTTGACAATTCTGCTAGGGTTTTACTTTACTTTCCTACAAGCACTAGAGTATTATGAAGCACCCTTTACCATCGCAGACGGTGTGTATGGCTCTACATTTTTCGTCGCTACTGGATTCCACGGACTCCACGTAATTATTGGCTCAACATTTTTAGCCGTCTGCCTTCTCCGTCAAGTTCTTTACCATTTTACCTCAAACCACCACTTTGGATTTGAAGCAGCTGCCTGATATTGACATTTCGTTGACGTAGTTTGACTTTTCCTCTATGTCTCTATTTATTGATGAGGATCATAATCTTTCTAGTATAAAAGACAGTACAGGTGGCTTCCAACCACCTAATCTTGGTTAAAGCCCAAGGAAAGATAATGAGCTTAATCATAACCATTTTAACAATCGCATCCCTTCTCTCAATCATTTTGGTAGTTGTATCTTTTTGATTACCCCAAATGAGCCCAGACTCAGAAAAGCTGTCCCCCTATGAGTGCGGATTTGATCCTTTGGGCTCCGCCCGTCTACCTTTTTCACTGCGATTTTTTCTAGTAGCAATCTTGTTTTTGCTCTTTGACTTAGAGATTGCCCTCTTATTACCCCTCCCGTGAGGCAACCAGTTAATTAACCCTCTAACAACCGTTTCCTGAGCTACTGCCATCCTTGTTTTACTTACATTAGGCCTAGTTTATGAATGAACACAAGGAGGGCTAGAATGGGCTGAATAGGGGATTAGTCCAACTAAAGACTTCTGATTTCGGCTCAGACAATTATGGTTAAAGTCCATACTCCTCTTATGACACCAGCACACTTTAGCTTTAGCACAGCATTTATCCTTGGTCTTATAGGACTAGCATTTCACCGTACCCACCTTCTCTCAGCACTACTATGCTTGGAAGGGATAATGCTATCCCTATTCGTAGCCCTTTCCCTATGGACACTTCAAACAGAGGCCACTAACTTCTCTGCAGCCCCAATACTCCTCCTTGCTTTTTCTGCCTGCGAGGCCAGCACGGGCCTGGCTCTTCTTGTAGCCACTGCCCGAACCCATGGCACAGATCGCCTACAAAGCCTTAATCTTCTACAATGCTAAAGATTTTAATCCCCACTCTAATGCTTTTCCCAACAACTTGATTAACCCCTAAAAAGTGGCTGTGAACAGCCGCACTTGCCCACAGCTTGATTATTGCCCTACTCAGCCTTACTTGACTAAATTGAGCGGCGGAAACAGGATGGACTCTCCCCAATACTTACATGGCAATCGACCCTCTTTCTGCCCCCCTCTTAGTACTAACCTGCTGACTCCTCCCCCTAATAATTTTAGCCAGCCAAAACCACACTCGCACAGAACCCCCCTCCCGACAACGGATATACATTAGCCTTCTTGCCTCCCTCCAAGCATTTCTTATCCTTGCATTCGGGGCTACCGAAATCATCATGTTTTATATTATATTCGAAGCCACACTAGTCCCAACCCTAATTATTATTACCCGATGAGGCAATCAAGCAGAGCGCTTAAATGCAGGGACCTATTTTTTATTTTACACTCTGGCCGGATCTCTACCTCTGCTAGTTGCACTACTTACTCTACAAAGCTCAACAGGCAGTTTGTCAATAATTACACTAAACTTTGGACAACCGCTAACACTAATGTCTTGAGGAGACAAAATCTGATGAGCCGGCTGCCTAATTGCCTTTTTAGTAAAAATGCCTCTCTATGGCGTCCATTTATGACTTCCTAAAGCACACGTGGAGGCCCCAATTGCAGGATCAATAGTTCTGGCAGCTGTCCTTCTAAAGCTAGGAGGCTATGGCATGATTCGAATGACAACCGTATTGGACCCCCTTACCAAAGAAATGGCCTACCCCTTTATCGTACTAGCCTTGTGAGGAATTATCATAACCGGGTCAATTTGCCTTCGTCAAACAGACCTTAAATCTCTCATTGCCTACTCCTCAGTAAGCCACATGGGCTTAGTGGCAGGTGGAATCTTAATTCAAACCCCCTGAGGCCTGACTGGGGCCATTATTTTGATAATTGCTCATGGCTTGGTTTCCTCCGCCCTCTTTTGTTTAGCAAACACTGCCTATGAACGAACCCATAGCCGAACCATAGTACTAGCTCGAGGGCTCCAAATATTATTTCCACTTACGGCCACATGATGATTTATTGCTAATTTAGCTAACTTAGCATTACCCCCTCTCCCAAATCTAATAGGAGAGGTTATAATCATCACCACAATATTTAATTGATCCCCTTGGACCCTAGCCTTAACAGGCACTGGCACATTAATTACGGCGGGCTACTCCTTATATCTATTTTTAATAAGCCAACGAGGCCCAGTCCCTACCCATATTTTGGGGCTAACTCCTTACCACACACGAGAACATCTTCTCATTACACTCCACCTGGTCCCAGTTATGCTGCTAATTCTCAAGCCTGAGTTTATGTGGGGATGATTCTACTGCAGATATAGTTTAACAAAAATGTTGGATTGTGATTCCAAAGACAGGGGTTCAAACCCCCTTATTTGCCGAGAGAGGCCTGTAGCAGCAGAGACTGCTAATCTTTGCCTCCGCAGTTAAAATCCGCGGCTCACTCGGCCCTTGAAGGATAACAGTCATCCGTTGGTCTTAGGAACCAAAAACCCTTGGTGCAAATCCAAGCAGAGGCTATGCAAACAACCTTGATCCTTACATCCTCACTAGTACTAATTTTTGCTCTCCTAGCCTATCCTATTATTACAACTATTAACCCTAACCCCAAAGACCCCAACTGAGCCGTCACACACGTGAAAACCGCTGTTAGCACAGCATTCCTAGTCAGTTTGCTGCCCCTATTTATTTTTTTAGACCAGGGGGTAGAGACCATTATTACGACCTGACACTGAATAAATACAGCCACCTTCAATATCAATGTTAGCCTGAAATTTGATGCCTATTCAATTATCTTTACCCCTATTGCCCTCTATGTCACTTGGTCAATTTTAGAGTTTGCCTCATGATATATGCACGCAGACCCTTATATAAACCGCTTTTTTAAATATCTGCTGATATTCCTTATTGCCATGATTATTCTCGTCACAGCTAACAACATATTTCAGCTATTTATTGGATGAGAAGGAGTAGGAATTATATCTTTCCTCCTCATCGGCTGATGATATGGACGAGCCGACGCCAACACCGCCGCACTACAAGCCGTCCTCTACAACCGAGTCGGGGACATTGGACTAATTATAACTATGGCCTGGTTTGCCATAAACCTAAATTCATGGGAAATGCAGCAGATTTTTTCTCTCTCACACACTGCAGACATAACCTTGCCCCTACTAGGATTAATCATTGCCGCAACGGGAAAATCAGCACAGTTCGGACTTCACCCTTGGCTCCCTTCCGCAATGGAAGGCCCCACACCAGTCTCCGCCCTACTACACTCAAGCACTATGGTCGTAGCAGGTATCTTTCTACTTATCCGCCTCCACCCTCTTACCCATAATAACCAGACGGCCTTGACTATCTGTCTATGTTTAGGAGCACTCACAACCCTGTTTACAGCCACATGTGCCCTAACTCAGAACGACATCAAAAAGATTGTAGCATTCTCTACCTCTAGCCAACTAGGCCTTATGATAGTGACCATCGGACTCGACCAGCCTCAGCTAGCTTTTTTCCACATCTGCACCCACGCCTTTTTCAAGGCTATGCTTTTCCTATGTTCCGGCTCAATTATCCACAGCCTTAACGACGAGCAAGACATCCGGAAGATGGGGGGCATACAAAACTTAGCTCCATTTACCTCTACCTGCTTAACAATTGGAAGTTTAGCACTTACAGGCACCCCCTTCCTAGCCGGTTTTTTCTCAAAAGATGCCATTATCGAAGCCCTAAACACCTCTTACCTAAACGCCTGAGCCCTCACTCTCACTCTTATCGCAACCTCTTTTACTGCAGTCTACAGCTTCCGTGTCGTGTTTTTTGTCACAATAGGCACACCCCGATTTCTGTCTCTTTCTCCCATTAACGAGAACGACCCAGCAGTTATTAACCCCATCAAACGACTTGCTTGAGGCAGCATCATTGCAGGCCTAATTCTTACCTCAAATGCCCTTCCCACAAAGACCCCTATTATAACAATGCCCCCCCTACTAAAACTAGCGGCCCTTATTGTTACTATCCTGGGCCTTTTAACCGCCATAGAACTAGCCTCCCTCACCGCTAAGCAATTTAAACCTACTCCGACCATCAAGTTGCACAACTTCTCGAACATGTTAGGCTACTTTCCATTAGTTGTACATCGCATGGCACCAAAACTAAACCTTGTTTTAGGACAAACGATGGCCAACCAACTAGTAGATCAGACATGGTTTGAGGCGGCCGGACCCAAAGGGTTAGCCTCCTCACAACTCAAGATATCTGCCACAACCAGTGACGCCCAACGAGGAGTAATCAAAACGTACTTAATGATTTTCCTGATTACTTCTGGCTTAGCAACTCTAATTGCCTCTACCTAGACAGCTCGTAAAGCCCCCCGAGATAACCCCCGGGTTAACTCCAATACTACGAACAAAGTTAAAAGTAGTACCCAAGCGCAAAAGAACATTAGCATTCCCCCTAGAGCATACAACATGGCAACTCCACCAACATCCCCCCGAACCACTAAGAACTCTTTTACCGTGCTCAATATTCCTGCACTAAAATCATAAGCTGTAGGCCCAAAGTACATTGATGCAATGAGCACCCCCACTATATAAAACATAGCATGCTCAAACACAGACGCATCTCCCCAGCTTTCAGGATGAGCATCCGCTGCCAAAGCAGCCGAATAACCAAAGACAACCAACATACCCCCCAGGTAAATTAAAAATAAAGCCAAGGCAAGAAAAGGTGACCCAAACATAGCCAGAATTGCACACCCTACTCCAGAGGACAATACCAACCCCAAAGCCGCGAAGTAAGGAGCAGGATTTGAGGCAACTCCAACCATCCCTAAAACGAACCCAAAAAGTAGAAAGCTAATAAAATATGCCATAATTTCTACCCGGATTTTAACCGAGACCAATGACTTGAAAAACCACCGTTGTTATTCAACTATAGAAACCCTTTAATGGCAAGCCTACGAAAAACCCACCCCCTCCTAAAAATCGCCAACGACGCACTAGTTGACCTACCCGCTCCCTCCAATATTTCAGTGTGATGAAACTTTGGGTCACTCCTAGGACTATGTCTGGCATCACAAATTCTAACAGGCCTATTCCTAGCAATGCATTATACGTCAGACATCGCAACCGCATTTTCATCTGTTACTCACATTTGCCGGGATGTAAATTACGGCTGACTAATTCGAAATGTGCATGCAAATGGAGCCTCCTTTTTCTTTATTTGCATTTACGCACACATTGGCCGGGGACTTTACTACGGCTCCTACTTATACAAAGAAACATGAAACATCGGAGTAGTGCTTCTTCTTCTGACTATAATGACAGCCTTCGTTGGTTATGTCCTGCCCTGAGGACAAATGTCCTTCTGAGGTGCAACGGTTATTACAAATCTTCTGTCCGCCGTCCCCTACGTAGGAGAAGTGCTTGTCCAATGGATTTGAGGAGGATTCTCAGTAGACAATGCAACCCTCACTCGATTCTTTGCTTTCCACTTTCTTTTCCCCTTCGTAATTGCAGGTGCTACAATTCTCCACCTACTTTTCCTTCACGAAACGGGATCTAACAACCCCGCAGGGATTAACTCGGACGCTGATAAGATTTCATTCCACCCTTACTTCTCCTACAAAGACCTGTTGGGATTCGCAGTCATACTCCTAGCCCTCACCTCTCTGGCCCTATTTTCTCCAAACCTTTTAGGAGATCCGGACAACTTCACCCCAGCGAACCCCCTGGTTACCCCGCCCCACATTAAACCAGAATGATACTTCCTATTTGCTTACGCCATTCTCCGCTCAATCCCCAACAAGCTGGGAGGAGTACTAGCCCTCCTGTTCTCTATTCTAGTGCTGATGGTAGTTCCAATCCTGCACACATCCAAGCAGCGAGGACTAACTTTCCGACCTCTTACACAGTTTTTATTTTGGACACTAGTAGCTGACGTCATTATTTTAACATGAATCGGAGGCATGCCTGTAGAACACCCTTTTATTATTATTGGCCAAGTGGCTTCATTACTCTACTTCACACTCTTCCTCGTTCTGGCCCCATTGGCGGGGTGGGTGGAAAATAAAGCCCTAGAATGAAACTGCCCTAGTAGCTTAGTCTAAAAGCGCCGGTCTTGTAAGCCGGAGACCGGAGGTTAAAATCCTCCCTGAGGCCCAGAGAAGAAAGATTTTAACTTCCACCTCTAACTCCCAAAGCTAGAATTCTAAACTAAACTATTCTCTGCAAGACGCGCCTCTATATAATGTCCGCATAATGCACTAAGTATTATGAAAAGAAGAGTAGCAGACTTGGGATAGAGCATGGGCATGCTCTTAAGACATAATATGTATTTGTACACATATATATGATCCTTCTACATTGTATGTATAATATTACATATGTGTATGTAATATATACATATTATGTATATAGTACATATATATATGGTATTAATACATACTATGTATAATCCCCATAATAATGTATTAGTAAATATTCTGTATAATTTTACATGAATAGTATTGATAGCATTAATTTAACGTCTACATCAATCGTTCTGATGACAATCAAGAAAGATAAATAATAGTGTATACATAAACCATTGGGAGAAGATTCAGAAATAATAGAAAGTCAGCTGATTGATAGAATAATCCCCATAACTCCATAAAGAACACTTTCTATGCGTTATTCATCTAAACTTGGAATTAATATAATTGAATGTAATAAGAACCGACCAACCAGATGAGTAATTGCATATCATGAATGATAAGATCACGGACAAGAATTGTGGGGGTTTCACAGAATGAACTATTCCTGGCATTTGGTTCCTATTTCAGGGCCATGATTGTATTTATCCCCATAAGGTGAACTTTCCAGGCATAAGTTAATGTTAGAGTACTATTGACTCGTTACCCACCAAGCCGGGCGTTCACTTATAGGCATTTGGTTCTCTTTTTCTCCGGTCACTTTCACTTTGCATTTGGCGACTCCTTCCTAATGTTAACGTTCAAGGTAGAACATTTCCTTGCCTGCAGTATTATAAGTGTAGAGATCCAATGGCATTGACAGAAGACTTGCATAACTGTTATCAGGTACATAAACTATCAATACTCAACCCTAATATCCTATAGTTACTGCCCCCTTCTTAACGAAGCCACGAGGACGTTTTTACGCGATAAACCCCCTTACCCCCTACGCCGTAAGAGTCTTATAATTCATGTCAAACCCCAAAACCATGAAAGTCTCGACTAGCGCCTTCAACGAGTTATAATGTGTGTTGGTGTATATAGTGTTACAAAATGAATCCCATTGTGTAGCTGGCGTAGCTTAAGCAAAGCATAACACTGAAGATGTTAAGATGGGCCCTAGAAAGCCCCACTAGCACAAAGGTTTGGTCCTGACTTTATTATCAGCTTTAACCCAATTTACACATGCAAGCCTCCACGCCCCTGTGAGAATGCCCTCAATCTCCCGTCCGGAGACAAGGAGCAGGTATCAGGCACAACACATTAGCCCAAGACGCCTTGCTTAGCCACACCCCCAAGGGAACTCAGCAGTGATAGACATTAAGCCATAAGTGAAAACTTGACTTAGTCAGGGTTAAGAGGGCCGGTAAAACTCGTGCCAGCCACCGCGGTTATACGAGAGACCCAAGCTGATAAACCCGGCGTAAAGAGTGGTTATGGAACACACAACACTAAAGCCAAAGACCCCCTAGGCTGTTATACGCACCTGAGGGATCGAACCCCTTAAACGAAAGTAACTTTACTATTACATTACCAGAACCCACGACAGCTGGGGCACAAACTGGGATTAGATACCCCACTATGCCCTGCCGTAAACTTAGATACTTCCCCACAACAAGTATCCGCCTGGGCACTACGAGCGCCAGCTTAAAACCCAAAGGACTTGGCGGTGCTTCAGACCCCCCTAGAGGAGCCTGTTCTAGAACCGATAACCCCCGTTCAACCTCACTACTCCTTGCTTTTCCCGCCTATATACCGCCGTCGCCAGCTTACCCTGTGAAGGAGTCACAGTAAGCAGGATGGGCAATGCCCAGAACGTCAGGTCGAGGTGTAGCGTACGGAGTAGGAAGAAATGGGCTACATTATCTGAAGCAGATTAAATAACGAAGAGTCACCTGAAACCGGTGACTTGAAGGTGGATTTAGCAGTAAGGGGAGAATAGAGCGCCCCCCTGAAGCCGGCTCTGAAGCGCGCACACACCGCCCGTCACTCTCCCCGACAACATCTATATATAGTATATAACACAGCAAAAGCTATAAGGGGAGGCAAGTCGTAACATGGTAAGTGTACCGGAAGGTGCACTTGGAATAACCAGGGTGTGGCTGAGACAGTTAAGCGCCTCCCTTACACCGAGAAGACATCCATGCAAGTTGGATCACCCTGAACTAAACAGCTAGCTCAAACCATTAAAACTAAAATTGACAACATAACCCAACCACCAAAAACTGACAACATCAACTAAATCATTCGACCACCCTAGTACGGGCGACAGAAAAGGACTAATGAAGCTATAAGAAAAGTACCGCAAGGGAAAGCTGAAAGAGAGCTGAAATAGCGCACTAAAGTAAATAAAAGCAGAGGCTAAAACTCGTACCTTTTGCATCATGATCTAGCCAGTAACCCCAAGCGAAGAGCCCTCTAGTTTGGAACCCCGAAACCGGACGAGCTACTCCGGGACAGCCCATTATGGGGCCAACCCGTCTCTGTGGCAAAAGAGTGGGAAGATCCCCGAGTAGAGGTGAAAGACCTACCGAGTCAGGTTATAGCTGGTTGCTCAAGAAATGAATAGAAGTTCAGCCCCGCAAGACCCTTGACCACAACAGTCCTACTCAAACTAGGCACAAGGATAACCGCGGGAGTTAGTTAAAGGAGGTACAGCTCCCTTAACCAAGGACACAACCTTAACAGGAGGCTAAGAAATATAATTGACAAAGGCCATAAGTTTCGGTGGGCCTAAAAGCAGCCACCCGCACAGAAAGCGTTAAAGCTCAAACCACATCTAAAGCCTATTATAACATTAGAATTGCTAACAATGCCCCTAATCTATACTGAGCCTTTCTATGCCCTCATAGAAGAAATCCTGCTAGAACGAGTAATAAGAAGAATGAACTTCTCCCCGCACATGTGTAAGTCGAATCGGACCCACCATCGACAATTAACGAACCCAACAACAGAGGGAAATGCATAACCGCACATTTAAGCCAAGGAAAGCACGCAAAACCCAATCGTTACCCCCACACAGGAGTGCCCAATTACAGGGGAAAGACTTAAAGAAAAAAAAAGGAACTCGGCAAACCTAAACCTCGCCTGTTTACCAAAAACATCGCCTCCTGAACCCAACCATATAGGAGGTCCCGCCTGCCCTGTGACCAAAAGTTTAACGGCCGCGGTATTTTAACCGTGCAAAGGTAGCGCAATCAATTGTCTTTTAAATGGAGACCTGTATGAATGGCATAACGAGGGTTTAACTGTCTCTTTTTTCCAGTCAATGAAACTGATCTGCCCGTGCAGAAGCGGACATACTTACACAAGACGAGAAGACCCTATGGAGCTTTAGACGCCCACCAACTATGAAAAGTAACCATGTCAACGGAACTCCAAACAACATACCCCTGGTACAAACGTCTTCGGTTGGGGCGACCACGGGGGAAAACGAAGCCCCCGAGAGGATAGGGGAATACCCTAAAACCAAGAACTACAATTCTAAGTCACAAAATGTTTGACCAATTAATGATCCGGCTTACGCCGATCAACGGACCAAGTTACCCTAGGGATAACAGCGCAATCCCCTCCCAGAGTCCATATCGACGAGAGGGTTTACGACCTCGATGTTGGATCAGGACATCCTAATGGTGCAGCCGCTATTAAGGGTTCGTTTGTTCAACGATTAAAGTCCTACGTGATCTGAGTTCAGACCGGAGTAATCCAGGTCAGTTTCTATCTGTGATGCTGTCCTTCCTAGTACGAAAGGACCGGAATGATGAGGCCCATGCCAGAGGCACGCCTCCCCCCGACCTGTTGAAATCAACTAAAACAGACAAAGGGAAGCTACATCCCAGCCCGAGAAAAAGGCATGCTGGGGTGGCAGAGCCCGGTAAATGCAGGAAGCCTAAGCCTTCCGCCTCAGAGGTTCAAATCCTCTCCCCAGCTATGCTTCACATTCTTATAGTCCATATTATCAATCCCCTAGCTTATATTGTCCCGGTTCTTCTAGCAGTGGCCTTCTTAACCCTTATTGAACGAAAGGTACTAGGATATATACAACTGCGCAAAGGACCAAATGTGGTTGGTCCCTACGGGCTCCTTCAACCAATCGCCGATGGAGTTAAACTATTTATTAAAGAGCCAGTCCGACCTTCTACATCCTCCCCCTTCTTGTTTTTAGCCACTCCTACCATAGCCCTTACACTTGCTCTAACCCTATGGGCACCCCTTCCCCTCCCCCACCCAGTCACGGACCTGAGTCTTAGCATGCTTTTTATTTTAGCATTGTCTAGCTTAGCCGTATACTCCATTTTGGGCTCAGGATGAGCATCAAACTCTAAGTATGCCTTAATTGGAGCCCTACGAGCGGTAGCTCAAACTATTTCCTACGAAGTTGCCCTAGGCCTCATTCTTCTTTGCACAATCGTATTTACTGGAGGCTTCACTTTATCCATATTTAGTACGGCCCAAGAGGGAATTTGACTCCTCGCCCCCGCTTGACCTTTAGCAGCAATATGATATATTTCCACACTAGCGGAGACGAACCGAGCCCCTTTTGATCTCACCGAAGGAGAATCGGAATTGGTCTCAGGCTTTAATGTAGAGTATGCAGGGGGGCCTTTTGCGCTATTTTTCCTAGCAGAGTACGCCAACATCCTATTTATGAACACTCTGTCTGCCATCTTATTCATAGGAGCCTCCCACTTTCCCTCCCTCCCAGAATTAACCACAATCAGCATTATAATTAAAGCCGCCCTCCTATCCGCCGTATTTTTATGAGTACGGGCCTCATACCCCCGATTTCGATATGACCAGCTCATGCACTTAGTATGAAAAAACTTTTTACCCCTTACCCTAGCCCTTATTCTTTGGCATATTGCCCTGCCCGTAGGAACTGCAGGCCTCCCACCCCAGCTATAAGACACCCCAGGAGCTGTGCCTGAACGCCTAAGGGCCACTTTGATAGAGTGAACCAAGGGGGTTAGACTCCCCCCGGCTCCTTAGAAAAAAGGGACTCGAACCCATCCTCCAGAGATCAAAACTCTGGGTGCTTCCACTACACCACTTTCTAGTAATGTCAGCTAAACAAGCTTTTGGGCCCATACCCCGAACATGTTGGTTAAAATCCTTCCCTTACTAATGAATCCCTACGTACTCACTGTTCTTTTGTTTAGCCTAGGACTAGGAACCACCCTAACTTTTGCTAGCTCCCACTGACTCCTAGCATGGATAGGCCTAGAGATTAACACCCTTGCCATTATTCCACTTATAGCCCACCAGCATCACCCCCGAGCAGTTGAAGCCACAACTAAGTACTTTTT
>JAGFZM010002759.1:0-10060 GCA_017657215.1 Limnothrissa miodon | reverse complement strand
ACACACACACACACACACACACACACACACACACACACACACACACAGACTGCGGAATGTATGCAAATTAAATTAAAATTCACACCTGATACACATGCCCATGACACACACACACACAGGCCAGCCACATACAAATTACATGAAGTCCTATTGATGCATGCCAACTACCAACAGCAGGCAGAATTCATACAAAGTAATGGGCACTGCATACACAAACAGAAACATAATAAACTGTATGCACGCACACACACACACACACAAACACCGACACACACACACACACACACACGCTGGAACGATATTCTGAGAGAGGGCGGGAGATGGATATGAAATGGCGTTACTTGGAGCTGGGAGAGGTGTTGGGGTGTGTGTGTGGTGGGGTGGGGTTGGGTGGGGGGGGGGGGGGGGGGGTGTGCAGAGAGGGTGTAGAAAAGTGCTTTTTAAAACACTGCCAGCACATCCATTTAAAATAATGTGTTGGTGATGCCACATCAACACCCCCCTCTCATTCAATTCACACCCCTAGCCCCAACCTGCCCACCTCTCTCTCTTCCTCTCTCTCTCTCTCTCTCACTCTCACATACACACACAGATAGAAAGAGAGAGAGAGAGAGAGAGAGAGAGAGAGAGAGAGAGAGAGCTCATAAGTCATATTTATCACTTCATGTCTCTCAATTCAACAGTTCATAACATTCCCAGCTCCAGTTCACCAAGACTCCATTCCAACATGATATTGTCCATCAATTTGACAACAGAGAACTAGTGAAAGGAACCGTATGTGATGATCGGACCTTACAGAACCATCAAGTGCTGTCGGTTCTTTGGTGGACCAGCCAGGCCTATATGTTAGCTAGCCTGTTACTTAGGAGAGTAATGTAGTCTAGTCTTCTGTAGTGTAGTCTGAAAGAGGTCTCTACTGAATAGCAATGCACAATTTTACCAGCACTGGCTATTCAGGAACCATTTAGAACATCCATCTGACACCATACAGGAACCATTTAGGAACCAAATGCCTCAGGAGTAAGATGCACCAGTTTGTAATCTGTATAGAATATCTTGGAAAATACTTGGATTTAGGGTATTGGAAAAAGTAGCCGATCTCAGGTCTGATTTGTTCCTTTAAACGTAGTCTCTGCATCAACTATGTAACGCTAAGCTACTGCTATCAACTTAGCAAGCTAAGAATAGAAGCGCTTTTAGCTTTTAGCGTGATGTAAATACACTAACCTTTTAGATCTACTAAAAGTGCTATTAATATATTTATCATGAAACTAAGATAATTTACTGTCCACTTTAATGGCATATTTAGCCTGGATAGCTCCTGTTAGCATACCTAGCTCATGTTGACTCCATTAGCCTACTCACATTACTACAACATTACTCACAAGTAATAACAAAATTGCATCGCAAGGCCCATCTCTCCTGTAATACAACACTTCTGCTCAAGGTTTTCATGAATATTAATTTCAACATATGAATATTAATATAAAACACAGGCCTAATCAACAACATCTGCAGCAGGCTACTTCACTTTTTTTTCCAACAGCACCTTGCAAAGAAGAAAAGTTTGATTCTCCTAGCCCTGAAGCATTGATGCAGAGAAACTCAAAGTGACAGGCGTATAATTAGACCTAGGTTAGGAATATAAAATAACACCACTGGCACACACTTGTTATTATTGAATTGTATTCTAAATAGCTATTCATATTTATTACCTATGTCTTGTCTTGAATGAGAAAAGCATGCCAAGTTAAGTGACTGGGACAGTGATAGCTGACAGTGAGCCTAATTCAGTGAGGATCTCAGAGTTTTTTTCTTGGTGGCATCAAAATGCAGAAAAAGACTACATGCACCCCCAAAGACAGCCAGACAGGCAGACACACAGACAGACAGACAGACACACACACACACACAGAAAGACTTCCTGACATTGATACCTTAAAAGCAGGACTGTTGTTACCCGTGTTGAAGGGCAGAAGGAATAAAAAGGGGAAAGGGAGTATCATTTTTCTACTGAAATAGAGACCTGCTCGCTCTCTCTCTCTCTCTCTCTCTCTCTCTCTCTCTCTCTCTCTTTCTCTCTCTCTCTCTCTCTCCTAAAGGGTGAACCACTTTCATTCACTTCTCTCTAGCAAGAATAGGGACCTCCTTCCCCTTTTTTTTCTACTCCTACCACTCCTCCATCGATTGAGTGCCCCCCCCCCCCATCTCTCTAACCCTCTCTCTCTTCCATCCTCACTTCTCCTTTCTCACTCACATAAAATTAAGTTGCTTTATTAGCAAGACTGTTAAAAAACTTGAAGAACAATAAAACATCACATGATATAAAAATAATATTTGAGTATTAATAACTATTGAGGAAGGGGCACAGGATGGGTAACAAAGGACACACACACACACACACACACTCACTTACTCACTCACTCACATGCCCCCACCACGCACATACATAAGAATCTCTCTATCTCTCTCTCTCTCTCTCTCTCTCTCTCTCTCTCTCTCTCACACACACACACACACAAACACACACACACACACACAGCCCCCACACACCCTTTCCGCATACACTAGCTCATCTGTGATTCGCAAGCACGCGCCCGACAGTCCCCTCTGCTGAGTTGGTTGGCGCTAATCAGATTGATTGGACGGTTTATTTTCCTGGCGGAGACTTGCACTGTCATGCCGGTTATCAATTATGATGATCCGCCTCGGCCCTCAGCGCAGCGCATCAGCATCACTGAACTTATTTCGCTATAAGGGAGAACTGTTAGAGGTGCTCATATTAATGCAGACCAGGAGAAGTATTGCTGCTAATCCCTGAGAGAGAAAGAGAGAAGGAGAGAAACGGGTAGGGAGGGAGGGAGGGAGGGGGGAGAGAGAGAGTAGAAGTAGAAGGATGCACAATACCCTATCTCTTTCTCACGCTCCCACACACACACACTCGCACACACACATACACACACACACACACACACACACACACAAGGAATGCCTAAATCCAGCTCCTGAACGTGCCAGGTAATATAATTGCCAAGGCGCACTTTATGCCAGAGCTCTCATTTTAGGAGGAACACAATTTCACATTATTTTTTATTTATGCCAAGAACCTCTCATTCTATTTCCTGCAACAGTAAAGACTTAATAATCAAGGCCGCAATTTTAGTGCGCAACAAGGGTGAATCTCTCTCTGTGAAACCTTCGACTCTCTTCTAGGAAAGGATAGCGAGGTAAAGGACAATAATTAAAACATTAAACTTTTAGAGTGGAAGGCGAAAGGTGAAACTGATTCTAATTCCCCTGGTTCGATTTAGCCGTTTGGCTCAGGCGCCGAGATCAATAGCGAGTCCAACCTCAAGTCAGGTCGGGGTTTGGGTCGCGGCCAGTCTCCACGAGACCTTGACATTAAACCAAACAGAAAGCTGAGTCTGCACGCGCATGAAGAGACCGCGAGGAAAGAAAGAAGAGTGTGTGTGTGTGTGTGTGTGGGGGGGGGGGGGGGGCAAGAGGAAGAAGGCCAATGCCAAAAAAAGACGAGTTTTAAAGGGAGGGCAAAGGCATTTGCCCAAAATCTGTTTCTTTTAGTCGAATGAGGAGGTGTAATTACTGTATTGAGCTTGCTTGGTGAAAAAATACTTTTACAAAAGTATTCCTGACTCATTCTAAGGTAGCCTCAAAGCTTTGAAACAAAAAGCAGCTTGTGTGTGTCTGTGTGTGTGTGTGTGTGTGTGTGTGTGTGTGTGTGTTTACGCAACTCCATAAAAGACACAACAGGTCATACAGAATATGGACCACAGTCACTGTGTTTGTCAGTCTGGATTAAAAGGGGGATAGGTTGCTAAAATAGATGGAAGGCGATCTCTGAAGCATTGACCCAACCCCCCACCCCTTTCTGTCAAACTTGACATTTCTAGGTTAATTCCCCAACGTTCTTGTTCTCTGTTCTACTGACTCAAGAGAGAGGAGAACATCATTTGCCTAAAACACCATTTCAGACACCACACAAAGTTGACTGTCGCAGCTACCCTTCCAAATATTGCAAAGATTAGTGTTAGTGTGTGATTCCTATCACACCTTGTATGAAGCTGCGTGCAAAAGAACCGCTTCAGTTCACAAGTCAATCAATCAAATCAGTCAAATCAATGCGTTTAGAATACAGGATATTTGGGCATGGGGGGTACACGGGTTTACTGTACGCATTATTGAACCACCACCAGCAGCCCTTGTTTCTGTATGTGTTGAGGGACTTGCATGCTGCAAAACTGCATTGCGAATAACGGATACAAAGTTGCGTGATGTTTGTGTGTAGCCTAGGCTACTTGTATTCAACAAGACACTGGGGAAAAAAACGTAAACAGACAAACAATGCATCTGTCAAAAACACGGTAGGTTTGTGGGAGGAGGAAGATGAGACGATCAGGCCTCTTGAAATCCGCTTAATCTCAATGTCATGTTAAAATCAGCATGGCACAGCAAGTCAACGGGCAGGCAGCGGGATTTTATTAGTCTTTGGCAGGTTGGTGCCCCTAACTCCATTAGCACTTTACATTACCCGGACATTTTTTCGTCATCTGAAGGGACATTGTTAATCCGATTTGGGTACTTCTCGTGACACACTGCCGGCAAATGAACTGGGGCTGTGGACCAAACAATCAGCAAAGGACCGTTGAAAGTTCTATGGCAAAAAAGGTGACAGGAAAAATGTTATGCCACGGAATCAGATCCGTTGAATTCCGGCCAGAGCAAAGGCCTGTGACCTACACCACACCCCCCCCCCCACCCCCCCCCACCCACACCCCCACACACACACACACACACACACACACACACACACACTTGTCAGATTGACATTCAATAGATGTGACGCCTATGTGACCTGAGAAAATGTGTGTGCCGAGCACATGACCTTTACGTCGTTTGTCTCTCTCCCTCTCATTCCAACTCACACAATGTCACTCTTCCACACTCTCACTCTCACACACACACTTTCTTTTTCTGGATCTCAGTCTGACATTTAGGCGCACACTGGATAACACACCCAAGCGGTAAAACCCCGCATCGTGTTCTTTGCCACCTAATCTCCCAATGAGTAAACTGCTTATAATCCATTCAACAATTGCGGACGCCTGCAGTGGAGTACATCGAGGAACAGAGAATTACCCCCTGAAGTGAGGGGTTTGTTTCACCACACTGGCAAGACTAACAAATGCAGAACAGACAATAAACGTTTTCTTACCTTGCGCATGCAACACGTGTGCGTTCCATAAAAACAGGAATGCCCATATCCAAAATTGTATCCTGGACACCAAGTTGGATCTCCCACGGCAGAAGAGTGTTTCTCGGTGATTTACAAACTCCTGTGCAATGTTTTCTTGACCTTCCATGTCACAAGTATATCCGTGGGCGTCGTGTTCCTGCATCCCGAAGAGTATTTTTTGTGAGGTGACGTTAAAACCTCTTTTCGTCTCTGCCTTATCATTACCGGTATCGTTGAGGTTCTGCGAGCGCTGAAGAGGGCAATCCTTGAGCAAGACGCTCCCCTGAAATCCACCACGGCTGCCAATCCCGGGCATTTTGCTAGTACCGCTGGGCTCTCCGTAAAACTGGTAGGGCTTTTGAAAGGCGTTTAGCACACCAGCTGCGTTGCAGACCAACTCGTCGACCTCCCGCGCCCTCTCTTTGAAGCCAGGTTCTCGATCCACGCGCTCCTCATTACAACGCGCCCACACAGCTTGCCCCGCAGCGTCTCGCAGACAGCGAACGACTGTGTCCGTGCGCCCCGGTTTGATGAACATGGACATGGTCCCGGTGGGAGCTCGCTGACGGACACAAGGGTGCATGTCGTCCGCGCTCCTCGCTCCTCGTGTCACATTAGGCATGTCAGATCTCAGGGTGATGTGATAACCGCTCATTTTATCCATCAGAAATTGATCTTGGGAAGGTATTAATACATTTGAGAGTGGGATTTGAACTTATCCGCTTAAGGCTGTGGATCTGGTGTGCAGTAGCCTAATCGTTAAACCCCGGCTTGTTTTGATGTCTTCAACGTGAGTCTACCCTGATCCTCTGTCGAATTAATTGCTCAGAACAGAACATGGATCATTCGAGCATGGTGTGCACATAGCCCGCACTCTTATCATGTAGATTCACCGGGTTCCAAGTTATTTCAAACACAAACATGTGTCAATTTTATCCAGTGATTGTTGGATAGGCCTATCCATCCACTAATTCATGTGAATATTGTTTTAAAAGTCAAAAGTTTACCGCATAAAAATATATGCAAATAGTCAAAATGTAATGCGGAGCTCCGTGAAGATATGACTGTTCATATGAGAAGTGCTCCTATTAGAATGGAACTGTTGCGACGTAAAAAGACGCACTGCCTGTCCACGAACAACAGGTTAACAAATCAACGCAAAAGACTTACGTAGGAGTTCGAATTAAAACAGGGACAAACCCCTGCAATCAACTTTCATGTAAAAATGGCCAGGTGATAATTTGGGAAACGGGGTCGGAAAATAAGTCTGATTTCAAACATAACACTTCATAAAATCAAATCTATATAGCTAGCCACCTTGCATGTCAACTAGCAGTCATGAGCTAGCAGAACACCGTGGAAATCCGACCCAAACCCCCCACCTTCCCGGTTTCAAACAGGATCGTTTCAAATTTAAGAAAAGAAACAGGGTAAATCGACCAGACAGTACGTCTCAACGTCCCAAAATACTATATTACGGAGATTACGTTGCTTCTAAGAATTCGTGGGTTCGATACTCTCAACCCAATAGGTCCTGTATCCTTTGGATCCCACCGCGTATTGGCTGCGAAGGGCTTTCTTTCAGCAAAATCCCGCTTCGCAGCACTCCACTGAAAGACGACTTTCGCACTGCGCTGATAAAAAAAACAGTCCTCAGTTGATTAAACTTCTCCTTCGCTGTAATATCGTCACAAAAAAGAGCAAACGGGCACTATATGCCCGCACTTGTTGTGCACAAGTTTCTACGATAGTCCACGGCTGTCTGTCCGTTCTTTGTCACTCAACCGGTCCTCTCCTCAGCGCCGAAGTGAGGAGAGAGGCAAAAGTTCCATTCAGACTGAACAAGCGCTCCGCCTAGCTTGTACCCGATTGGTTGCATCTTGGTCACTGTGTTATTTCTCATGGAGAGCACGTGGAGGCAGAATACACGGGCGAAAAAGCGGTACTATGCGCCCCCACACCGAGCAATGGACGAAATGGACAACGCAGCGTAGGAGGGTTTACATTTTGACAGCTTGCCTGTTGATTGTTTGTCCTTTGGAAGTATGGATCAGTGGCGACAGAACGCACTGGCTTCTGCGTAATACGGTAAGGCTATGATATGGTTCATGTAGCATATAGCCAATTCAAAAATCTAACAGTGATCGCCCGCCACCATTAGGCCTACAAACATTAAGACCAGACATAATAAACGGCATATGTTTTAGAGCTAGCAATCTACATGACCCAAATAAGTCTGGCGTCTTTTGACAACACATTTTTCCTGTCAGGATATAGAGATCTGATAGCAAAAGCCCTGTAGCCTACACAAGCAGGCTACAGTATAGTCCTTGACTGAGATATCTCTTTTATAAAGGAACTCTTATAGGGCTCACTCGTGTTAGGCGCTGCTGCTTCTGCTCGTCTTGACATCGGACGAGGTGACATTAACATTTCAATTTGGGAGTTAAATTATGGAGCTGTAAAAAGAGACCTCGATGAGCCACGGACGCAGTAAAAGCACATTTTGCAGCCCCATTCACTAAATGCAGAGATGGAGGGCGGGGAGCGCAAGACAGTGTCAATCATTAAATCACGATATTAAGTGTAAAAATCTGCACTGTCTGAATGACCTTATCGCTTTATGGTGACCATAAAATGTCTTTTCTTTTTTTTTTCTTTTTACATGTAGCGAAGAGTGGATGACACATAAAGGGTTGATATTTTAAGACAGCATTTTGAGTCTACTTGGGTCAGTACATGTTAAGACCAATAGTGTAAATAGTGTAAAGTTGATAAAACAAGGACACAAGGCTAACGTGAGTGACCTAGTCCAGATGCCTAAGGTGCCGAAACGTTGCTGTGGGTGCAACATAATGCAATTGTCTATTCTTCAGTTTATTTCTAGAATAGATTGTGGGTAAAACGTACAGCCAGCACTAGGGAAACAAAACAGAAAATTTAGAACAACATAATATCAGCAAATAAAATATCATCACTAAAAACTTCAAGCATACTACAAACCTTTATGTAAAGTGGTGGACAACTCAGCTTAGTAATGTCCAACCAAATATAGAAAGAGTAACATCTTCAATCTCCAAAAGAAGTCCATTTGCCTATAACTGAACCTTATTACTACCATGAGGCCTGTACCTTTGAAGGCAAGGGGTGGGGTCTGAGTGAGTGCACCTCTCCCACCCCTGGGTGCACATAGTTTAGGATTGGCTTTATCCTCTAGTGGTGGTGGCCGAGTGATTTATAGCACATTTATATCCCCCTCAAACTTGGTTATGGCCAAAAAACCCTGTCAAGGTCTCAACATGCGCAGGTTACTTAAGTCAGTGAATGAAAGTCAATTAGGTGCAAAGGTAAGCTATAGGATAGAATACCTTATTATCTGCATGCTTTTCTGTGTGTGTGTGTGTGTTTTCATTTTACTTGTTTAATTTGCACCCGTGTGTGTGTGAAATGCATGTACAGAATGTGTATGAGTGTATGTGCATATGAATGTGTGGGTGTGTGTGTGTGTATTTTACTTGTTTAATTTGCAACCATGTGTGTCTACTATGCACGTATGTGTATGTGCAAATGTGCATATGGATATATGTGGGCATGCATGTATGAATGTGTGTGTGTGTGTGTGTGTGTGTGCATGTGTGTGTGTGTGTGTGCGTGTGTGTGTGTGTGATAGATAGAGAGAGTGAGAAAGGTGAAAGGTTAGTTTCCCCCTGTAACCAACCAACCCAGCACATGAATCCTACAACCCTCATGACCATGCAGGGCGCATTAACAAACAGCCCCAATATGAGCTCAGCCCACTCACTTTCAGGCACGCAATAAAAAAAGATGCCTGTCAGATTCAGCAACGTATAGTTGGCAGAGGACCGGCCATCTCGCTGGCCTATTCCTGCTCGCTCCCGGAAAATAATTAACACGCCATTCCTTCTCCCTTATCACCCCAGGGGTATTTCCCTGGATAAATAATCACACAATAAACAAACTCCGCACTGCAGCCTGCTGAGAAATCAGGCTGTGGCTGTGGCCCCCTGTCTCCCAGGGCACTGTGTGTGTGTGTGTGTGTGTGAGAGAGAGAGAGAGAGAGAGAGAAAGAGAAACCTATGGGGTCTTCATAGCTAAGTAGCATCCACACACACACACACACACACACATACACACACACACACACACACACAACCAAACACACGGTTCTTATTATTGGAAGCCACCCCTTGCGCCGTTCATTACGCAACTTCCATTAAGTATGTGATTGGGACAACTAATTCCGAAACCAATTTGATCCGCCATTACGGCGGAACCGACACAGGCGAACATTTCATTTAAGACTCATCGCCTTGCGACGCCAACCCCTGACAGGAATGCAGGCGCACACAAACACACACACACACACACACACACTTTCCCTCCCTCCTTCGGACTGACTCATTTTCACCCGCTGACACCTTTGGGTAATCTGAGACAGAAAACATTTGCTGATCTATTGAATTCCTTGATAGTGTATAGTGTCTGTGTGTGTGTGTGTGTGTGTGTGTGTGTGTGTGTATCTGGTCACACACACACAGTATGGTACATACAGTACATATATGGACACTAATACTCTCTCACACAACCCCAAACTCCTGATGTCAACGGTATTAAACAGGCACATGCAAACTGTATAACACACACACACACACACACACACACACACACACACATGTATATATATATAACTGTATATAATATACGTGCTGCGTCAGAGAGAGTTACTATGGCGTGAGATGGCGACGTGTATTAAACAGGCACATGTAAACTTGATAACACACACAC
>JAGFZM010002757.1:0-10553 GCA_017657215.1 Limnothrissa miodon | reverse complement strand
TAAATCTAGTTAAATAATCTATCAATTTTAATTGTGAAATCTTATCTATTGGTGCAACTATATGAAATGCTAATCTTATAACACTTAATTTCCTTAATTGTTAAGTTTCACTGTGTTACACAAGGATGGTTTGTATTTTTTCATGCACAGTGCATTATCTATTTGCAAGTCATTAATGTTAATTTGGACCATGACCTTTTTACACGTTTGCTGTGAATCACATACATTCCACATCTTCCAAATAAAATATTTAAGCAAAGCCAGGATTGTGTGTTGGGGTGGGGGTGTTAAGATATTCATGAGCTCATACTGTAGTGCTCATAATAAAAAAGGTACCGTAGCCCTCTGCAGCATCTTGTTATACAGGGAACCATCACACAAGACTGCAGGCCGTAGGTATTTGATCCTACCGTGCCCCTGCTCCCACCTTCCTTTCCCTAAGCTGTTGCCACGGCAGCCAAGGTGTTCTTCACCTTTTCAAAAACACAGTGAACGCTCTAATTCCCCTGGGCTGGGAATAATGAGCAGGTGCCACCTGCAGGTATCGGTGCAATCACAGGTATCATTTCAACATGCAAAGGATTAGGGTAATCCTATTAGAGAAAGCGCTCGACGGCAAAACTAAAGGAAGAAGCTTGCAAGAGAGAAAGCGTAGGGCAGCAGTTCTGAAAATTGGGCTGAAGCATTTCCTCTGAATTCCAATTTAGATATGTGGACGACATGCTGAGATCCCTCCAAATAGTGTGCTTAGGGATTACGCCAAATAGAGGAGAATAACTTACGCCGTCTTCTTGAAGGTGGTCCAGTACACATACAGAGACACACACACACACACACACACACACAGTTTTTCTCTATTGCATCCTGAATTCGTGCTGGTTTGTTGATTGAGTACTCAGCAAGGATTTATGGTTGCTTACAGCAATACACACCTATATGGGTCAAATAAGTACTTTTTAAAACATAGTGGAAATTTCCATAAAGCATCACATATAACAGACAAATTAGTTCTAAATAAGTTTGTTACTGGAATTAGATCGTTTACAGAAAAAAAGAACATGCTCATTCCTCCTCTTGCTTGATTGAAATAAGTACAAATTCTGATTAATTAAAATCCAGCCTTTGTTGTGTCCTTTGGTGTTTTCTTGTTTACAAATTGTATGTCTAAATTTTATGGCACTACAACTTCTGTTCCAGGAAACCATTACACGAGTCATTTTTGTATGATGTCCACAACAACTGGCAAGCAAATTTATTAATTTATGAGATTATAGATAATTTGTTGAAATGTGACATCATGTCAAATCCAATTGGAGCGAGGGAGACAATTCCCTGAATAATAGCAGCCCATCAGTTTGAAACTTATAAAATGAGAGAGATTTTCAAACCCTGATGGACCTTTCTTGAAGGAAGTCAGAAGAAAATTATTCATCAATTCCAGACACCTTGTTTGTCACATAAGTTTGATGTTCTTCTGGAATAATTATTTTCAGATGGAAATGGACCATGTTCTAACAATCTTTATTTGGGAAGATATTAAGTGTATTTAGAAACTAAGCATAACTTATCCATTGCTTAATGGATTCCACACACCAGAAACACTGCTTTTTCATTACTGTATACAAAATGCATCTGAATGCATATAGCACCATTATTTTTCTTTACACAAATCAGATGATGGCTAAGAGTAAACAATGCCTGTTCGTTTCAACCAGGGGTGTGTTTCCTTTAACCACAGTTGCTAACTAAGATAACCCCTTTATAGGTTACAGTGTCATAGCATTGCCAAGCAGCCAAGATGCTAACAGGTTTGCAACTATGATTATTGGACACCCCCCTGAGCATAAGATCACTAAAACAACAGGGCCATGTGGCTACGTTCACATGACTGCCTGCGCAGATGGGATGGGAGAGAGGAAAGAACACTTCAGTAATGATTAGTCCATCTCCCCGACACTGCTGGATGTCTCAGCTTCACATGGCCACCTGCAAGACCAAAGCAATTGCCTGAGGATTAGCATATGAATCCCATCTATCATCTATACTGACTCACCATATCTCACCTCCATCACATTGTTTTTAGTGTTGCTCTTTCCTACTCTACTATGAACTCTACCATTAAAACACTTCTCCATTTTTCTACACTTTTTTTCAGTTATATCTCTCCACTACTATCCCCTTCTTACTTTCTTCCTCTCTCTCTCAAGGATACTGGGGGTCCGAGGGTCCTTCCACATGAAAGTTTTAATTAGCTAGATTGAATTTCCTGTACTCTAGTGTATTTGATTTCCTGTACTCTAGTGTGGTATATATGGTAGCATCTATAGTAGTCATTCAAGTCACCTTATGGGCCTTTGTCTCTTTTACTTATTGTCACATAGATAGCATACAGAGAGTTCCCAAGAGTGTTATACTCTTTAATTACAGTAATGATTAACAATGTACAAAAAAATAAAAATCAAGCATTTATGGATAAAGGGTAGGTGGATAGACGTATACAAATATGAAGCTAACTACACATGTCTGATGCCTGCAGGAGTGTACCTAACAGCCTGGCTCCCTGCAGAGGCTCAACCATCAGCACATTTTACTGGAATGAACCAGGTAGAATTCCAGTCAGAAAAACCAAAGCACGGACAGTAACACAGTCAAACTGTAAAAAAAGGTTCGAACCTTCCTCCTCATGGATACATTTTATATCTTGGTGGTACTTTCACAATATTTTAAAACAATATGAGACACAAAAATTGCATTTGAAGCTTCTGCTCGGTTGAGTTACCGAAATGAAAGTGGCGTAAGCCATGACACCATGAAAGGTTCTCTAAGTAACAGCAGCTGGGAAAAGGGGTGTGTCCCTGTGTGTGTGTGTGTGTGGAGGGGAGCGGGGGGGCAGGGGGGATTATGGGTAGGGCACTAATGTCCATCACCACCTCCCCCTGCTAGCCTGTCCCCTGAGGTTGCCTTTGACGAATAGACAGATAAGGGTTTGGCCAGCAGACAGGGGGCTTGAGCGAGGGATGGATTTATGGAAGACTCATGTCTGACCAGAGGGGAGAAGCTGCTGGAGCAGAGAGGGAAAGCTGGGTGAAGAATGGCCATCCTCATCAGGGAGAACACATTTCTGCCACCAGCACCCCAGTGGGGGGAAAAAGATTCTTTTATTTTTTCTCTCTCACCCTTTACACACACACACACACACACACACACATACCCACAGTCTTATGCAGTGAGTCACACCGCTCCATCTGGCACCATGTTTTGGTAGTACTTTATAAAAACTACTCCCTATTAAGCATTTATTGAGCATTGGTTAATACATTAAGTATTAACTGACACACAAATTAAGTATTAGTTAATTATTTGTTAGCAATTATCCCTTAATTATTTCTCATCAGTTAATCACTATGCATTTATTATTGGAATAATAAGTTAATATTTTAATGAAGGAAAAAAAGCTTTTTTTTACATTGTTTTATTCTACAGTATTCCATACTATATGAAGTATACATTAAGCATCTGTAAATGCAGATTTTTTAATAAATGCATTTTTAAAAGCTGTAATACTTAATAAAAGCTCCTAAAATAAACTTAACTACAGTTACAACTCTTGCATTAATAATGAAACATTTTTTTAATATTCATTCACTATTAGTACTATTTTACAAGTACTACCAATACTATACAGTACATATGAGTAATGAAATGTTGCGCCTACAAAGAGTAGTGGCATAAGCTTTAACAAATTAACATATTCTAACTTTTATCTAACATAACTAACATAAATATGTATAAACACACACAGTCACATGCACATACAGACTGACACACACAAACACACACCCACAGTCACACGCAGACACACACACACCCAGTCACACATACCCACACAATTCCATGCATACACACACACACACGACAGTCAGAAGCGAGGAGGAGAGAATGATAAAAAAGGAAGTCAGGTAGACAAGCATGAGTAGAGGAACTGCTGAAAGGCAGGGCTCCGTCACTTTCCTTCACTCCATTCGTTATACCAGCTATCATCACCTCTCAAAGCCTCGCTATGTCCATGACAGGAGATGACAGCTGTCACACAAACACACACACACATTCATACCTCTCTGCATAATCAGACTCTACATTTCTTCATGTCTCTTGATGCCTCTATCGCTTTGTTACGACTGAAACAATCTGTAATCTAATTGCTAAAAATAGAAATGCATATTACTTTAGATGCATCTGTATGTCTCAGGACATGGCAAATAGATTTGATACTGCCTCCCGCTACATAAAAAATGATTTTTTTTCTCTCTCTCTCTTTCTATGTGGAGTGGCACTCTAGCTAATACAAGCATCTGGAAGAGGATTTTCGTTTTCTTTTCTGATATCATCCCTCCCTCCAGACTGAGATGCACTTCTCTCCAGACAATGAAATCTACTCCCCCCTTCCCTCCCATTTTGCCTGCACCACCAGAAGAGATTAAATTTGTGCTTATTTTCTCAGCGTTTCTTTGCAGCGTTTCTCTGCAAAACTCTTTCATTTGTATTTTTTTTTTTTGGATGGCACGGCATGAGCTCCTCGGGACAAAGCTCTCTTTCCTCTCTCTTTGTCCTTTTGAAAAGGAGAGTCTTAGCTGAGCCACTGATAGCAGAGCAGAGGAGGGATGATGGAGAGTAAAGTAAAGAGAGAAAGCGGGAGAGTGAAAGAGGGAGGGAAGGGAATGGAGACTGGAGAAAACAGAGCCTAGTACTTGCCTTGCCACCTGCTGCATAACTAATATGATTTCAACTTAAGAAAAAAAAAAAAAGCAACACACCCATTTATGAATACATTCAGATACACTCACACAATCCTGATTGCAGACATCTGCATTTCCAGAATATCCAGTAATGCTTGTGCATGACTTGCATGCAATACGCAACGTTTCCCTTATCTTCAAACCGTGCCAACTCTAACTCAACACACTTTGAAGCTGTGACCTTTCTGACGGCGTCACTTCATCAAGTACACCCTAAATCTAAATTGTTCCACAGCTCTTGCTGCAGCCATGCAGATATGTTTTTACGGCTTCACGGGTGTGCTGTTGCCTGGGGCTGCAAAGAGACTGACACATGAACATATGAATGGGAAACTACATTAAGTCTGCAAACTAATGTGACCTGTACTGCTCACGGTGGAGGTACCGTATTAAAAGTAGCACTGCTTAAGGTCATGAGAAATAACTCAAGAGTTTTAGTGATGAGGTGTACAGTACATTTTCTTGCTGTCACTCTACTCACACATGTACATACCCATCTCTGGAATGTGTGTGCATGTGTGATGTGTGGGATCATGTGATTGAAGGTATGCATGTGAATAGCATTGCCTGATGCAAGCCCAAACATCTCATAGCTTCTAAACATGTCTTTAGCTGGCAAATACATTATTTACCACCCCTCTGAATATTTAATTACATTTCTCTTAGAATACTCACACAAGCCCAAACAGGTCGGAGGCCATTTGTGAACACATGCTCATCAGTGTGGGATATTAAATTGCAATTTAATAGCTGCTTCTTGAGATCATCAAGTGCTGCCAGGAGGAATAAGACTGAGAAAATTTGTTTCAACATCAAATAGTAAGATAACAAGGGATAAAGGCAAAGAAACCATTCTTGCCTTAGATGCAAATTTTGTTTTACCAATTGTTCTGTTTTTCCTCCTAACAGCACTTGTGATCTCAAAGAACAAGACTATAGGTTGGCTGCACCAGAATCTCCCTTTATGGGCTGAGGTCAGAGCTCTCTGGTTTCTTTGGTAGAGTTACAGCTGTGCTGCCATGAGCCATTCACCACTTTGCCTGTCTGTCTGCATTTCGCTTGAAATGTTTCACACCAGCCTCTGAGCCGGCACACACATCCCCACTCAATAAATCTTTCAGGCTTGACCCTGTGCGCAGTCTGAAATGGGTGATGGGGAGAGGGAATCAAATCAGCTTAACTTGCATGTCACCCCAGCCAGCTAGCCGGGGACTGGTGGCCCGGCGACTGGGGTGGCGCTGAAAGACAACCCGGCGTTTTCAATCAGGCCCGTCAGGCTGAGTTAGCAGCAGGGTGGCACACGGGCTGTAGCAGAAGGAGGGAAAAAGAGAGAAAGTCAAACAGAAGGACCTGCAGAACAGGGGGAGTCAACCACATACGGTTTCTAATGAAACTCTTTCCTTTGTGGCACTGCTGAAAGTGTAAACATTAGCCATAAGATGTATGTCCCTGTATGTGTTGAGTTTATCAGAATAAAAAAAAGATTCTGTAAATTCTGTGAAGATTCAGGAATTCAGTAACAATCTGAATTGGTGTATTTGGACAGAGGCAAAAGTAAGACTTTATTCACACACACCTGGGTATTTATAAAAATTGTTATATTCTCCTTCCCCACTTTGAAAAATAATTAATTTCCCAGCCAGAGGAAGCTGTCAAATACATGTTAAACAAACAGAAAGCCATCCAGAGATCTGCAAACCGAGAAGGGAATGTAACGTCACAATGCTAAAAGTAAATTTTCCTCATGTTACACATAGGGAATCTTATGTGTGGAATCTTGTAGCAATCTCCACTTAGTCTGGAGTTTTCAAAGGTATGTGTTTGCAGTGATTTTTCCATTTTGCTTATATTTTCAAGGGTATATTTCTAGAAGTTAGCTTAAAGCTAGTTAAAGTTTGACTTTGTTTGGGGAAGCATATAACTATAAGTTATGGGTGAATGCCTATACTTTCTGGAGTCAGGATGCCAGTAAACACACTCACACCTGGGACAGCTTTACAGCGATTATTCCAGGCATGTAATTCTGGCATAAGCTACATTTACATGGAATAGATCTAATCAGATCGTCTGATCTGAATGTAGAGTTTACATGAAATAAATGACAAATGGCGCTCAAATAGCCTGTCATGCGCAGGTGGTAGGCCTAGTTTATTTAAACCCACTATGTGTAAGTTTTATTTTTTGCGTATGAGAATTTCTCCCATCTAACGGCGAAGTGGTATACTGCACACGTTTGAATAAAATATATTAGCCCTTCCCTTCCCACGGTCCTCATTTCCAATGGTCCTTATTTTGAAAATGGCGGCGCAAAATGGATATTCTCATTCGGTACCCAGCCACATCTATAAATAAATGGAAATTACCAAGTTTACGGGAACACTACAATTTATTCATGGAGGTAATTGCCATCGTTTTACATTATATTTTTACAATAAAAAATGTATTTTTAATAAAAGACGAAGATAAATAGAAGACAAATCCTACACATAGTGGCTTTAAAGATGGACATTGTATCACTAGTTGGTGTATTTATATTTTTACTCGTGCTTAAAGTACAGCAGGGGATACGTTTCGTCTATCTGCTTCTTCAATTACGAAGAAGACGTGCAGCGGCAACATTTTATGAACCCTCATAGAAAACAAAAGTTGTAGGAGCAGCCCCACTCCTACCGCTATCGTTTTTTATTTGCTCAATAGAGATTAACCCAAGATTGATTCAGTTTCTCGAACACATCACAAAATAAATCATCATTCCTTTGCTTTCTCCCATCCAGTCTGTTGATAATGTTTTAGCTCTTTTAAGATATCTAAAAGGACATTTGTTTCGTCCACAGACCAATTTCGTGCAGCCTTAGTTGTAGACTGTTAAAAACGGTTACAAAGTTATGAGTTTGTCGAATATGACGTACTCTTATCCTTCCTGTTTGTAGGTTTCTTGGGTTTGGGTGCTCCTTAGTCCAAGGTTCATCCAGGTTCAAACAATGAGAAAGAATCCTCTGACCAAAGCACTCCAAATTAACATGTCTTTAATAAATGTGACACATCCTACATGGACATATTAAAAATAAGGCCCACGAGTAGCGGCATGGGTGCCTTCTTCAGGTTACAAAGTTATGTTGGAGGTACTCAAGCGAGATACATTTTAGCCGGCAAAATGTTACGAGTTTTGCACGCTGACATGCGACCTCACGTCACAGAACCCTGCCAGAAACGGAATAGGAATAAGTGTACAGTATATATGACAGCTGGAACGGACTACACCATCCATTTCAATCTGATTAAAAGTTTAATCGGATCAGACATTTTATTCGGATCGAGGAGTTTATATGTGCTTATCTATTCCAATTGAGTAAGTATTCCAATTCTGAAAGTGTCTATGTAAACATAGCTATTGTTAATAAATCAAAATATAGACTATCAACTGTCCGGTCCAAATCAGCATTGTAAAAGACGTGTGATTCTGTTGAAGAGTAGGGTGTTCTTAATTCTCCAACCTGTCTCGGTATCATGTCAGTCAGATCCACTGGTACCCCTAAAATTGCCCTTTCAAATTAGGGGTGATTTTAGATCCACTGAACTCCATTGCAAAGCAGGGCTGCCTCTGAACATAACCATTGGGACAAAAGTGTGTCCCAGCTTGTAGACAGGCACTGGCTGCTTGAATAATGTGCTCCAATCTAAATCAATACCCACACTCCTCTGTTGCCCTCATCGTTTCAGTTATGATATCTGTAGTTCTGCAGGTGTATGGAGAAATACCATAATAGTCTATATAGGAAGCCACGTCCCTGGTACAGAGCACAGCAAAACTGCAGGTGGACCTACTCCTTGAGAATGAGTTAATTTATTAAGGTCTAATATACAAACAGAAATCATAGCTAGGAACTGTCATTATAATGTTAACTTATTAATATATAATACAATTTTATGAAAGACCTCTGTATAAACTTATGATCTCTTGAATATTTCAAATTTAAATTTAGCCTCACTGAACGAAGCCTGTCATTCAATGAAAGGGATTTTATAGAGTGTTTGGTGGAGGCTGTGACTAGAAGACTGGAACACAAGAACAGGGTTAAAAGACATGTCCTTGCTCTGTGACTACAGTATTGCAGCAAATGTGCTTATAAGGAAATGTCTTCTAGGCTCATTACTAATAAGATTTACATTCCACGGCTGGACAACTTTAACGTAAATGCTGTGAAACTGAACCTTAGTCAAAGTGCCTGTTTGACCCTTTACGTCCCCCATAACATCGAGTGAGCCCGTTTTCATCATTGTGGAAATATGCAGGGAGTTTTATGGGGAGGCAAAGCAGCCTTAGCTTCACAGTGAATGTGCGGTGCATGCCACAACAGAGAGAGGTGTCCTTCTACCCTCCACTGAGCCATTGTTTGAAGGTCAAACGCTGTTACCCCACATTTAAATTGGCTTCCAGTTGGGTTTACGCCACCTATTCATCACACCTAGGGGCAGGATTTGACCTTGAAAGAGGCTGAAAGAGAGGAGCTTTGAGAATAGCTTAATAAAAAAAAACTACAAAGTATATATTTTTATTCTAGTCAAATACTTTGACAACAAACTCTATCAAATAAGTGGACAAAAAGCAGACTGAAAAGTTCTCCAATCTGAATTAAGAGTTGTTAATAAAACTTGAAGAAAAACACTGACATAAAGGGTGATAGGGGTGGAGTGATTTCAAGAGCCAATGAACATGAAGATGATTCAGTAAGAAGACTTCCATTATCGTTGGGTATTCATATTATTGTACAGCTGTCTAGTAATTGTGACTGATGCTGTAGATGTAGTCAGAGCATGAATCGAGGTAAACACAGGATGAAAGCAGGAGTCTTGTCTGAGGAGAAATAGCCAGCCACAGGGAGTATCTTTAACAGCATTCCAAACACATGCAGGACACCACCCAGCTCTGTCATGACCCCCAATTAAAGAACGCACAAATAGGCTACACCAAGAAAACTAGGACACATCATTCAGCACAGAAAGATGTGGAGCTAATGCTGTTGCTGGGAAAGAAAGACTTTTGGACTCCATTGGTTTTAGCTCACGTTATTGTAACATTAAATTATTAGTTTGAAATAGCCCTGAGTCATGACACCCTCCTCAGATCAATAGTGCAAGGCCGTGTGCATGCTGTGTGAGAGGTTTGTCCTAAGCAATGCAATGTGAAAATCTCCTCTCCAACACATTCAGATTCTGTAAGCTCTGTAAACACAGCCTTGATATTTCATATGACCTTGTGCAGAATAAATAATTTGTCATGCCTGACATGGCTATAAATAGGAGCTTCGTTACTGACTATCATTGTATAGAAACTGAGAAGTTAGAGACATTGGTATAAAAATATGCTTATTGATCCCTGGAACACAGTCTTTGCGAGGTTATTAGGAGAGTGGGAAATATCTGTGCGACTGTGAGAAACTAATGAAGGTGTAATTTAATTTAATTAGTTTATAAAGGAGAAAAAGGTGCAAAAGAAATGAAATCAGACTCAATATGTGCAGTGCTCACCTCACAGATGGTTGACCTTCATGACTACGTATGTAGGGCCTGATGTACAAACTCACAAACACACATACACATACATACAGACACACAGGAACACATACACACATTAATATTCTGAACAATTTGTTTTTACTCATTCTGACCATGCATTCCCATTTTTGTATGGCAAGAACAGCTGCAGAAATCCTCTACCCGAAAGCAGTCCTGGTATATGTGTGTTTGTGTGTGTGT
>JAGFZM010002755.1:15498-35498 GCA_017657215.1 Limnothrissa miodon | reverse complement strand
CAGAAATGCCATGAGGACCAAACTACTGATGTCAGAAATGCATCATTGTGACCCAACTACTCCACAAATATTTAGCAAATCTGTTTCTTTCTAAATAAACATTAGACCCAACAGAAATTACATGTGGAGAGGAAGTATTTAGCATTTAGCCCCACAGATTAAAACAATTCTGAAGAGAATGTAATGTTTTATCAGGCTAATGTAGAAAAGTAATGTGTGTTTACTGTGTAAATAGTATTACACAGTAAACACACACTATCAGATGGCATCATAGTATTATTTAAGGGATCTCATCATATAGGATTATTCAAAGGCAAAATCTGGTGTAAATTAGATCATATCCAAGTACTTTAAGACAGTTAAGTGTTGTCGGTACTGTAGGTTTAAGAACGTGGTACCACCTGAATGAATTAGCGAACATTAACAGATGGGGGCATACTCATGCCCTTAATATATAATGATTGACAGCACATTAAGGTTTAAAACGTTACGGATACTAACGTATCCTCGGTTCTCTGAGTGAGAAGCCGAAACGTACGAGTGGATGATGCCTATCATCTCCTACTTTTTCTGAAGTCAATTTTAACCAACCCTTTGAAAAAAGGGCAGTAAGCGCTCTGACGCGCGCAGGCAACTACTTAGACAGCCCTGCGTGACGTCAGAAAGTCTATAAATTGACTGCGCTTACGCTTCAGGTCCTCTTTGCCAAGCTCGCCAGCGTCGGCGACTTGAGGCCCGAAGCGTACGTTTCGGCTTCTCACTCAGAGAACCGAGGATACGTTAGTATCCGTAACGTTCCTTTCGTTTCGAAGCCGAAACGTACGAGTGGATCATTACAACCAAGCCTCAAGAGCCCTACACCGAGGAGCCCGAGGTGGGAAGACCCATGGGACCGCCGCCGGGCCCAGAGAGAACACTCTCTGCTACACCCGGCCTGGTGACGTCCAATGCGTAAAAACGCGCGAAGGTGTTGCTTGAGGCCCACGAAGCGCTCAGACAGATATCCTTCATGGGGACGCCTTTCCAGAAGGCCCAAGAAGCCGCCACTCCACGGGTGGAGTGCGCCCTGACATGAGCAGGCGGAGGAACACCCGCCGCCTCATATGCCAGACGTATGGCTTCAGTAAGGCCTGACCCTTGGCACGCTCGCCATGGCAGACGAACAACTGGTTCGTTTTCCTGATAATCTGCGTACGCGTCAAATAGGCACGAAGCGCTCTGACCGGGCACAGAGTGACGGGCACAGAACCGCCCGTCTCAGGAAGGGCTGAGAGCTTAATGACCCTCGAACGAGGGTCAGTAGACAGCACTTTTGGGCGAGAAAAGGGATTTGGTCGCAGCGTAACCCGCGCGTCATCTTGCGCGAACTCAAGACAGTCAGGACTGACTGACAAGGCAGTCAGATCGCTAACGCGCTTCCCCGAGACCAGAGCGAGCAGAAGCGCAGTCTTAAGGGAAAGCATCTTTAGACTGGCACTCGACAGAGGGTCAAAGGGCGTAAGGGCCAATCCGCGTAAGACAGTGGCCAGGTCCCAAGTAGGGACCGAAGGAGTGGAAGAGGGGCGAAGCCGCCTGACGCCCTTCATGAAGCACGACGCAAGGGGGTGAGCGCCTGGGGAAACGCCAGCATAGCCAACATGGCATGCTGAAATAGCTGCGAGGTACACCTTCAAAGTAGAGGGTGTACTACCCTGATCAAACAGGTGTTGCAGAAAAGCAAGCACCTCGCCAATAGGGCAGACAAGAGGATCACAGCCTCTGTCTCTGCACCACGTGCTGAATACACGCCACTTCAGTGTATACAACGACCTAGTGGATGTAGCTCTAGCAGCCTGAACAGTCTCTATAACTGCGCCTGACAGGCCGCTCTCTAGGAGACGCGCCCGTTCAGGGGCCAAGCCGTCAGTCTCCATGCTTCCGGCTTGGGGTGCCACAGCGACCCGTGAGCCTGCGATAGGAGATCCCTCCTCAGAGGGAGGGTCCACGGCTGGCCATCCAACAGTGAGACCAGATCTGAGAACCAGCTCTGAGATGGCCAATTGGGGGCGATCAGAATCACCCTGTGAGCCCCCGCTCTGATCCTGGCCAACACCTGACGCATCAGAGGAAGGGGGGGAAAAGCGTAGAGCAGACCGCGCGGCCACGGATGCGCCAGCGCGTCTGACCCTAGCGGCGCATCTCGCTCCAGCGAAAACCACGCTGGACAGTGAGCGTTCTCTCTCGAGGCGAAAACATCGACTCGTGCCCGCCCGAAGCGGGACCAGAGGCTGTGCACCACGGCTGGGCAGAGGCCACTGGACACTAAGATCCGACGGGCGGGGTTCGACCTGGAGGACACACCTAGTTCCGCTAAGGCAAGCTGCAGTGGGCGTAAGTGTAAGAGGCCGAGTGGGACAGCGGCGCACAGGAGGCCCGTCAGTCTGAGACACAGCCTGGCCGAAACGCAGGCACCTAGTCTGAAGTGGCGTAGACACGCCCTGACGTCCTGAAGTCTCTTCGGAGTGAGCGTCGCTCTCATTGAGCGTGAGTTCAGCCTCACGCCCAAGAACTCGACCTCCTGAGAGGGAGAGAGCATGCACTTGCTTAGGTTTACTAAGAAGCCCAGATTGTGCAGGTGACGCAAAACAGTGTGAGCCTGTGACGTTAGGAGCTGTCTGGAACCCGCCAGCAGCATCCAGTCGTCCAAGTAATTGAGGAGTCTGATCCCCTGAGCGCGTAGAGGAGCGATCGCCGCCTCCACGCACTTGGTGAAGCACCGAGGTGCTAGAGACAGACCGAAAGGGAGGGCTGCGTACTCGTAAGCTCTGCCCTCGAAGGCGAAGCGTAGAAAATGCCTGTGCCTGGGGACTATACCTATGTGAAAATAGGCGTCCTGAAGGTCTATGGTGACCATGTAATCCCCCTGGCGGACTGACTCCGCCACCATGCGCCCCGTGAGCATGCGAAAGGTGAGAGGTTTGAGCGAGGCATTGAGCGCTCTGAGGTCTAGAATAGGGCGAAAAGCGCCCGACTTCTTGGGCACAAGGAAGTATGTACTGTAACGACCTGCGCGCGCGAGCGTCGGATCTACGCGCTGAATAGCGCCCTTTCTCAAGACATCGCAAATCTCCTGTCTGAGAGCAGGGGCCCTGGAGGGGGGCACCACTGACTCCATGACACCTCTGAAGGGCGGGGGTGGCCACCTGAACTGCAGTTGATAGCCCTTCAACACTGTTGAAAGACCCCAACGTGACGTTGTGCACATCGCCCAATTCTGCCTGAGCAGAGCGGCGGAATGAGGAGGCAGCTAGGACAAACGAAGTGCTATGCTGCCTCCGAGTGGCACTGGGGGGGCCGAGGTCAAAGACTGAGGCTGTCCGCGAAGCTGAAGAGCGTCCGACTGACAGGCTAGAGACCCGACGTAGTGTGGGGGCTGAGGGCAAGTTAGCCGTGTGTGAGGCCGCTGGGCGCTCACGCGTGGCTGACGAGCCGTGCACATCACTCGTGGGGCGGCCGACCTGGCGTGCACGTCAGCGAAATCCAATGTCGGTGAGCTGCGCACTTCACCTGCGACGCCCCGTGGGGCGGCCGACCTGGAGCGCATGTCAGCGACGTTGGTGGTCAGTGAGCCGCGCACTTCACCTGCGACGCCCCGTGGGGCGGCCGACCCGGAGTGCGCGTCAGTGACGACCTCGAAGAGGGGGGAGAAGTTTCCCGTCTGGCCAATGGCAGACGTGTCAGACTGGGCAGACAGTTCTGCTCGTATCTGGGCGATAAAACGACCGACAGAAGCGGCGAGAGAGGACGGGGAGGGCTTCTCGACCGTGACTCTGAAGCGTCGCATGCCCACTGCTCGGAGGCGAGAGAGACAGAGGACGCAGAGACCGTGACCTTAGCAGAGGCCTTAGTCGAGGCGTGACATCACGCGATGCGCATAGCGCGGGGCGTGTGTAAGCTGAACACGCGGCGGAGACTGACTCGGTGCCCCAGTGCGCGATAGCGCTGACAGAGCACAGAGCGTCCTCCGGCCTGGGCCGGGGATCATTGTGAAACATTGCCCCAGAGGGGCGATAGTGTGTGTGCGGAGTGCTTGTGAACAAGGCAAACTCAGCGCCCCGTAAGGGGGTGAGATCAGAGAGGACCGCCGAAGCGGGGGGGAACGCTCCCAGCTGGGGACTGCAGAGCGGAGACCCGTGCCTCTTAGAGCACACAGAGGCATAGCAGTCAATGGATGGTGATCGCATGACATGCTCTGCCGCGCACACGCGATCATATCAGGATCACTGTGGCCTCTTGCACCGCTCCTGGCTGGTTGGACGGTTGGCGGGAGCCGCGCGCCCGACTTCGTCTTCTCTAAGCGATCGCGCTGTAGTTCCAGCGCCTGGCCAAACAGAGCATCAGCGGAGATGGGAGCGTTCATCAGATGCCTCTTCTCCTTCTCTGGCATGGACGAAAGGTTCAGCCAGAGGTGCCTGTCTAGGACGACCAAAGAGCCAAGGGAGCGCCCGTCGGCTTTAATTGCCGCCCTGATGGCCAGCGAGGTGAGAGCGGTAGCTCTGCGCAGCTGATGGAGGGTTAAGTCCGACGGCTGCGCTGTGAGATCTGCCACCAGCTCCTCAGACAGAGAAGAGAGGAGAAAGGCGGTGTTCATCGCCCTTATCGCCTGGCCTGTACAGATAAAGGCCTTGGAGGCGAGCTTCTCCGTGCGCTGACACGGCTTGGAGGGAAGCTCGGGAGGCGATGTCCAGGTGGTGGCAGAGGCTGGTGCTAAACAACCAGCGACCGCATCTTCAACGCGAGGAAGCTGCATGAGGCCACTGGCGGCCGCTCCGTCCATTGCGTAAAATGCAGCGTGCCCCTGGATAGGGGCAATGGCGGCATAAGGAGCCTCCCATGAGGCCTGCGCATCGGCCACAACCGTGGGGTGAGCAGGGAGTGGGAGAGCATCCGGAGAAGGAAGCGCGCCGGAGAAGGGGTCTAAACGCCCTCCCGGACAGCGCTGAGGTGGAGGCAGGCCTAGCCTGCTAGCCGCCTGTGTAGCCAACGAAGCTAGCTCAGAAGCTAACTGGGCGGCGTGGGTCTTCAACACAGGTGGCAAATCTTCTACAGTGGCGCAGCCTTTAGCGGAGAGGAAGGAAGCGAGCTCCTCCTCGTCCACAGCTTCGATAACCGGGTCGTCATCGTCGCCCTGAGGCGGCGTAGTAGCCGCCGATGGAGCTAGCAGGGCTAGCCTGGTGGGCCGCGGTTAGCTGGCTAGCTGGTAGCTGACTAGCCGCTGAGAAGCTAACCGACGGCCGAATAGCACCTGAAGACCGGTCGATTAGCCCATCCGGGTGCGAGGACGCCGGGGGAAAATCGATAGACTGGTAGGTGGGGAGAGCACTGGCGCCAACGGGGGTAGAGGCCGCCCCTGGACTACCAGCGCAACCCACGAAAAATGCCACTCTGTTGGCAATAGCCGCAAGGGAGAGGCGTTCGCAAGCCGAGCAGAGATCTGGCCGCGAAAAAGCGAGCATAGCATACAACGACGAGTAGCCATCTTGCGTCTCGGGGTACCAGAAGTCAGGGACCGGCGTGAGCACTTGGAGCAAGACGGGAATCCCTCGGAGAGCTTTGAAAAAAAGCTTTTGTGGTGGGCTTTCAAAAAAGCCGTTGGTTTTTAGAAATATTTGCGAAAGCAAACGAAAGGCGACTCAGAAACACACGCAGTAGGCGAGGTGAAAGAGGCAAAGAGGACCTGAAGCGTAAGCGCAGTCAATATATAGACTTTCTGACGTCACGCAGGGCTGTCTAAGTAGTTGCCTGCGCGCGTCAGAGCGCTTACTGCCCTTTTTTCAAAGGGTTGGTTAAAATTGACTTCAGAAAAAGAAGGAGATGATAGGCATCATCCACTCGTACGTTTCGGCTTCGAAACGAAAGAGAACCTATAGCATTGTTTTGGGGATAGCAACATATAGCATTATGGGATGGCATCATATAGCAATGTTTACAGGAAGGATTATATGGTGTGTGTTTATATGTTGCTTGAACACTTTTGTGCATGGTGCATGTATGAATCTGACCCTTATGTGTATAAGTGAATGTGTGTGTACATGTGCATCCTTAAGAGTGCCTAAACAAAAACAGCCAAAGAGACAAAGTTCAGCTGATGTACGTGTGCCTTGTGCATGTGAGTGTGTGTGTGTGTGTGTGTGTGTATGTGTGCGCAAGTGCATGTGAGCGTGTGTGTGTGTGTGAGTGTGTGTGTGTGCGTGTGTGTTATTGCACGTGCATGCTTGTGGGTTTTGTGTGGTATTGCCTGTGGTCCATTTGAGCCTAATCAGCCTCATAGATCTCACTGAAGCACTTGGCCCAGATTAAAGCCCCCTGCAGTACAGCACTACAGGCCTCTCACACACACACACACAAACTAACACACAGACTAACAACCACACACATGCACTCACAAGCGCACATGCACACACACACACACACACACACACATTTTCAAAATGTGTTCCATGATCTAAAATATGAGTGACAGTAAATACAGTTGTCAACATGTCCACACCTTCAGTATGTTACGGAGGTCAATGCCCCACCGTGCATTATTCCCTGTATATGGCTAAGAACCCATTGGTTATCAAGCTCAGTTATTAATCCTCACTCAAACTGTTTGCTATTTCTAAAACAGACTATTCTGGTTGTAACTAATACTTTCCCTAACAGACAGGCAGACACGCAATGTCAGTCTAGGTGGATACTGGGCCCTTTGGGTGGCTACTGTATCTGATCAGTCCTGTGTCAGGGAGTTCTCTAATTGAGCAAGCATTATTTTGCTAGTGTGCAGAAGTGCATTGATTCTTCTTGTAAGACTCCCATCAGTGATAATGTACAAGACAAAGTGCTGCAAATCAATCTAATTAGTTTTAGCGCTGGAAGCAGAAATCCCTGGACTCTCTTTGCCATGTTTTTTTTTCTCCTCTAAACTAATATCTTGGTTTTGGCCATAATTTCTTTTGGCAGCTCCATTTCGCTGCAGAGTAGTTTTACACCAGAGAGAGTCGGCCTATTTAAACAACCAGTGAGAGTTCCGGAGGATTCCGGAAGGCATTCTAGAATGTGTTCTGGTTATTTCATGAGTGAGTGTTCTGTGATTGTTCACGCTGTGAGCCTCTCTTCACTGGGCCTGGGAGCCTTGTAACCATGGGCGCTAACGAGACAGGCGTCACCACGGGGACAGCCATTAAAGCATGGCTGGGTTCCCTCACCACGGGCAACGGATCCCCCCCAGCAACCAACCACAGCTCAACATCTGATGCAGACAGGAAGTGGCAGAGGAAGGGATTGCACCGTCCGACGACTCCTGACCCACAGGCTTATGGGAAAGGAGAAAGAGAGGAGGGGGGGAGGAGAGACAGAGAGAGAAAGAGAGAGAGAGAGACCACCAGACTCAGTCCGCACATTTCTGTGGCGTAAAGTCCCCTGGCCTGGCCAAACTGCTTTTGCGCCCTCCAGTGGCCAGTAGTGAAACAGACAGGAATGGCTGGGCTGTGGAGGGTATTGCTGTCGAGGTCAGAAGCAGCGTGATGGGGGTGGGGCTAGGGGGGGGGGTGGTGGAAGCTGTACTCCAGAGAGTACATAGAGTTTGTACATTGTCCTCCACCCTTAACTAAGGTCATAGCGGTCAGCTTTCATCCACTTAAGGGGGTCAAGATAAACTTAGGCCAGTGTGACCCAGTCGATTCTGGAGGTTGGGACTGGTGTTCTCAGGCTCAGATGGATAACGGGAACTGACCAGCAGGCAAAGTTGTGATTAAAAGCGGTGCATTCTGTTAAGTAATTGTGGTATTCCTTGTAAATTGTGATATTCCCATTGTAAATTTCAACTAGGCTGTATTAATTTCAAGTGTGTGGTATGAGAGGGGGAATTCGAAGGCAAATCAGCACATTTACATTCAGTCAGACAGGACTTTGCACGCAGCACACCAGCAGATGGCGGTGTTGAGTTGAAAATGGGGTGTTCCTGGCACAGCACTTCAATTCAGGCCAGTGTTTACAGTAGTGGCCAGTTTTTGTATCAGTCATTTACAAATCAAAGTAATAAACACAAAAATAAATCGTTACGGATACTAACGTATCCTCGGTTCTCTGAGTGAGAAGCCGAAACGTACGAGTGGATGATGCCTATCATCTCCTACTTTTCTGAAGTCAATTTTAACCAACCCTTTGAAAAAAGGGCAGTAAGCGCTCTGACGCGTGCAGGCAACTACTTAGACAGCCCTGCGTGACGTCAGAAAGTCTATATATTGACTGCGCTTACGCTTCAGGTCCTCTTTGCCAAGCTCGCCAGCGTCGGCGACTTGAGGCCCGAAGCGTATGTTTCGGCTTCTCACTCAGAGAACCGAGGATACGTTAGTATCCGTAACGTTCTCTTTCGTTTCGAAGCCGAAACGTACGAGTGGATCACTACAACCAAGCCTCAAGAGCCCTACACCGAGGAGCCCGAGGTGGGAAGACCCATGGGACCGCCGCCGGGCCCAGAGAGAACACTCTCTGCTACACCCGGCCTGGTGACGTCCAATGCGTAAAAACGCGCGAAGGTGTTGCCTGAGGCCCACGAAGCGCTCAGACAGATATCCTGCATGGGGACGCCTTTCCAGAAGGCCCAAGAAGCCGCCACTCCACGGGTGGAGTGCGCCCTGACATGAGCAGGCGGAGAAGCACCCGCCGCCTCATATGCCAGACGTATGGCTTCAGTAAGCCAATGCGACATGCGTTGGGTAGACAAGGCCTGACCCTTGGCACGCTCGCCATGGCAGACGAACAACTGGTTCGTCCTCCTGATGCTCTGCGTACACGTCAAAAAGGCACGAAGCGCTCTGACCGGGCACAGAGTGACGGGCACAGAACCGCCCGTCTCAGGAAGGGCTGAGAGCTCAATGACCCTCGAACGAGGGTCAGTAGACAGCACTTTCGGGCGAAAAAAGGGATTTGGTCGCAGCGTTACCCGCGCGTCATCTTGCGTGAATTCAAGACAGTCAGGACTGACTGACAAGGCAGTCAGATTGCTAACGCGCTTCACTGAGACCAGAGCGAGCAGAAGCGCAGTCTTAAGGGAAAGCATCTTTAGACTGGCACTCGACAGAGGGTCAAAGGGCGTAAGAGCCAGTCCGCGTAGGACAGTGGCCAGGTCCCAAGTAGGGACCGAACGTGTGGAAGAGGGGCGAAGCCGCCTGAGGAAACGCCAGCATAGCCAACATGGCATGCTGAAATAGCTGCGAGGTACACCTTCAGAGTAGAGGGTGTACGACCCTGATCAAACAGGTGTTGCAGAAAAGCAAGCACCTCGCCAATAGGGCAGACTAGAGGATCACAGCCTCTGTCCCTGCACCACGTGCTGAATACACGCCACTTCAGTGTATACAACGACCTAGTGGATGTAGCTCTAGCAGCCTGAACAGTCTCTATAACTGCGCCTGAAAGGCCGCTCTCTAGGAGACGCGCCCGTTCAGGGGCCAAGCCCTCAGTCTCCATGCTTCCGGCTTGGGGTGCCACAGCGACCCGTGAGCCTGCGATAGGAGATCCCTCCTCAGAGGGAGGGTCCACGGCTGGCCGTCCAACAGTGAGACCAGATCTGAGAACCAGCTCTGAGATGGCCAATTGGGGGCGATCAGAATCACCCTTTGAGCCCCCGCTCTGATCCTGGCCAATACCTGACGCATCAGAGGAAGGGGGGGAAAAGCGTAGAGCAGACCGCGCGGCCACGGATGCGCCAGCGCGTCTAACCCTAGCGGCACATCTCGCTCCAGCGAAAACCATGCTGGACAGTGAGCGTTCTCTCTCGAGGCGAAAAGATCGACTCGTGCCCGCCCAAAGCGGGACCAGAGGCTGTGCACCACGGCTGGGCAGAGGCGCCAGTCGGTTGCACGCGGAACACCCCTGGAGAGGAGGTCCGCGCCTGTGTTGCGCACACCTGGCAAGTGCGACGCCCTGATCGACAGGAAGTGGCGGGAGGCCCAGGTGAGCAGCTTGTACGCCAGGCGAAACGTAGAAAACGCCTGTGCCTCGGGACTATACCTATGTGAAAATAGGCGTCCTGAAGGTCTATGGTGACCATGTAATCCCCCTGGCGGACTGACTCCGCCACCATACGCCCCGTGAGCATGCGAAAGGTGAGAGGTTTGAGCGAGGCATTGAGCGCTCTGAGGTCTAGAATAGGGCGAAAAGCGCCCGACTTCTTGGGCACAAGGAAGTACGTACTGTAACGACCTGCGCGTGCGAGCGTCGGATCTACGCGCTGAATAGCGCCCTTTCTCAAGAGATCGCAAAGCTCCTGTCTGAGAGCAGGGGCCCTGGAGAGGGGCACCACTGACTCCATGACACATCTGAAGGGCGGGGGTGGCCACCTGACCTGCAGTTGATAGCCCTTCAACACTGTTGAAAGAACCCAACGTGACGTTGTGCACATCGCCCAATTCTGCCTGAGCAGAGCGGCGGAATGAGGAGGCAGCAAGGACAAACAAAGTGCTATGCTGCCTCCGAGTGGCACTGGGGGGGCCGAGGTCAAAGACTGAGGCTGTCCGCGAAGCTGAAGAGCGTCCGACTGACAGGCTACGACGGCCCGTGGGGCGGCCGACCTGGAGCGCGTGTCAGCGACGTTGGTGGTCGGTGAGCCGCGCACTTCACCTGCGACGCCCCGTGGGGCGGCCGACCCGGAGTGCGCATCAGTGACGACCTCGAAGAGGGGGGAGAAGTTTCCCGTCTGGCCAATGGCAGACGTGTCAGACTGGGCAGACAGTCCTGCTCGTATCTGGGCGATAAATCGACCGACAGAAGCGGTGAGAGAGGACGGGGAGGGCTTCTCGACCGTGAACGACTCCGATGCGTTGCATGCCCACTGCTCGGAGGCGAGAGAGACAGAGGACGCGGAGACCGTGACATTAGCAGAGGCTTCGAGGCGTGACATCACGCAAGGCGCATAGCGCACGCCGTGTGTAAGCTGAACGCGCGGCGGAGACCGAGTCGGTGCCCCAGTGCGCGACAGCGCTGACAGAACAGAGAGCGTCCTCCGGCTTGGGCCGGGGATCATTGTGAAACATTGCCCCAGAGGGGCGATAGTGTGTGTGAGGAGTGCTTGTGAACAAGGCAAACTCAGCGCCCCGTAAGGGGGTGAGATCAGAGAGGACCGCCGAAGCGGGGGGGAACGCTCCGAGCTGGGGACTGCAGAGCGGAGACCCGTGCCTCTTAGAGCACACAGAGGCATAGCAGTCAATGGATGGTGATCGCATGACATGCTCTGCCGCGCACACGCGATCGTATCAGGATCGCTGTGGCCTCTTGCGCCGCTCCTGGCTGGTTGGACGGTTGGCGGGAGCCGCGCGTCCGCGTGAGCGGACCAAGCAGGTTGCGACCCAGTAGCCGGCGGTGGCGCGGCTTTGGGCGCGTCCGCCTTCTTCTGCTGTGTCCGTTGAGGCGCGCGAGCACGCGTCTGAGGGGTAGCAGGAGCGGCTGACTGAGGCGGCGCACGCTTAGGAAGCACGGGTTGCAGGGCCTGAGCCGCTGACTTTGTCTTTTCCAAGCGATCGCGCTGTAGTTCCAGCGCCTGGCCAAACAGAGCATTAGCGGAGATGGGAGCGTTCATAAGATGTCTCTTCTCCTTCTCTGGCATAGACGAAAGGTTCAGCCAGAGGTGCCTGTCTATGACGACCAAAGAGCCAAGGGAGCGCCCGTCGGCTTTAATGGCCACCCTGATGGCCAGCGAGGTGAGAGCGGTAGCTCTGCGCAGCTGATGGAGGGTTAGGTCCGACGGCTGCTTTGAGAGATCTGCCACCAGTTCCTCAGACAGAGAGGAGAGGAGAAAGGCGGTGTTCATCGCCCTTATCGCCTGGCCTGTACAGATGAAGGCCTTGGAGACGAGCTTCTCCGTGCGCTGGCACGGCTTAGAAGGAAGCTCGGGAGACGATGTCCAGGTGGTGGCAGAAGATGGTGCTAGACAACCAGCGACCGCATCTTCAACGCGAGGGAGCTGCATGAGACCACTGGCGCCCGCTCCGTCCATCGCGTAAAATGCCGCGTGCCCCTGGATGGGGGCAATGGTGGCGAAGGGAGCCTCCCAGGAGGCCTGCACATCAGCCACGACCGTGGGGTGAGCAGGGAGCGGGAGGGAATCCGGAGAAGGGAGCACGCCGGAGAAGGGGTCGAAACGCCCTCCCGGACAGCGCTGAGGCGGAGGCAGGCCTAGCCTGCTAGCCGCCTGTGTAGCCAACGAAGCTAGCTCAGAAGTTAACTGGGCGGCGTGAGTCTTCAATATCGGTGGCAGGTCTTCCACGGTGGCGCAACCTTTAGCGGAGAGGAAGGAAGCGAGCTTCGATAACTGGGTCGTCATCGTCGCCCTGAGGCGGCGTAGTAGCCGCGCGGGCAAAGGCAGCGCCGATGGAGCTAGCAGGGCTAGCCTGGTGGGCCGCGGTTAGCTGACTAGCTGGTAGCTGACTAGCCGCTGAGAAGCTAACCGACGGCCGAATAGCCACTGAAGACCGGTCGATTAGCCCATCCGGGTGCGAGGACGCCGGGGGAAAATCGATAGACTGGCAGGCGGGGAGAGCACTGACGCCAACGGGGGTAGAGGCCGCCCCTGGACTACCAGTGGAACCCACGAAAAATGCCGCTCTGTTGGCAATAGCCGCAGGGGAGAGGCGTTTGCAAGCCGAGCAGAGATCTGGTCGCGAAAAAGCGAGCATAGCATGCTCGCTCCCCATACAGATGAAGCATATAGCATGGTGGTCGGAAATCGCCATGTGACGATCACAGTCGGTACAACGACGAGTAGCCATCTTGCGTCTCGAGGTACCAGAAGTTAGGGACCGGCGTGAGCACTTGGAGCAAGACGGAATCCCTCGGAGAGCTTTGAAAAAAGCTTTTGTGGTGGGCTTTCAAAAAAGCCGTTGGTTTTTTAGAATATTTGCTAAAGCAAACGGAAAAAACGACTCAGAAACACACGCAGTAGGCGAGGTAAAAGAGGCAAAGAAGACCTGAAGCGTAAGCGCAGTCAATATATAGACTTTCTGACGTCACGCAGGGCTGTCTAAGTAGTTGCCTGCGCGCGTCAGAGCGCTTACTGCCCTTTTTTCAAAGGGTTGGTTAAAATTGACTTCAGAAAAGTAGGAGATGATAGGCATCATCCACTCGTATGTTTCGGCTTCGAAACGAAAGAGAAACAATGTTTCCTGTTTTATGATGAAATCTAACACAATATATTGGAGAGTTGGAGGGTGTATGAAGTTGTTTTGTCATTGCTGATGCAAGCACAGTCACACACACACACACACACTCATTGTACACATCTTCCTGATCCTAACATTTCTAAGAATCTGCTGAAGCCTCTCATAAATCAGCTTTTTTTCTGGTCATACACAGGAAGGAGAGAACACAAAGGTCAGAGCTTTGACTTTTACTAATCACATACAGTAAGGGTTACAGGCTGGGGATCAAACAAACAATTCTTTGTTCCAAAAGCCACAACCAGGAGGCCATAGCTATTATTATTATTGTTGTTGTTGTTGTTGTTGTTGTTGTTGTTGTTGTTGTTGTTGGAATGTATGCAGCGGATGTAGAATGTCTCTGGTGTAGCCTGTCTGACTGATTTGGAGAAGTGATGAGTGTATGTTCTAAACATAGAGCACACAGAATGTGTAACCTAGAAGAACAGTGTGACAACCATGCTAATGTGAACCTTGCCTTGCACTGGTACATATGAACCTGATGCCAGACCAGAAATTGAGCACACAGTCGTCAATAGCACTAATGTATGTCAGCACAGGAAGCACCAGCAGCTGATGGCTCACACTGATAAGCTTAGAAATAAATGGTTCACTGTTCTGCGGTTAGTAGTTGTTGTTGTTGGTTTTTTTTTTAATCAGAGCACCTTTGGTGTAGAAGGGGAATTCTCCAAAACAATTATAAAACAGTATGATTGCAGGTCGTTTTCAACTATAAAACATAGACTTTCTCCACACCATTCATGACCTGTTGAAGGTCCCCAATTATCCTATGTGTTAGCGTATATATCTCATAAGGATGCATTAGGAAATGCAGCGTCAGAACAGGCTGTTTCTCATTACTATTACATCCTCTTTGTTATTTATGAGGAAATGCATTGTTAGCCAATCAGGACAGGCTATGTCACATTTCTCTCTGTCTCTTTGATATGCACAAGGACGTTTCTATGAGGTTACTCCACCTCATTCAGTTCAAAATGAGTTCAGTTGGGTTTAGCAGCCTCAGATGAAAATGAGCTATCTTGCCCTAACGAAAATCATCAAATCATGATATGGGTAGATGTTACTGCTAACCAAATAAACAAACAAACTTTTAGCTTCAATCTCATCTTGTCTTTTCAGTCATCGCACACACTGGTGGTACAGTCTGGGTAATCAGATCACAGAGCAGACAGTATTCCCCCCCACAAGCAGAAGGAGTCTAGATCAGAGATCAGATTTGCTCCAACAAGCAGAAGACATCTGACCTCGGACTAGCAGTGTGTTCCAAATCGCACACTTTAGCACTTCGATTTTTTTGGAGGATGTAGTGCGCTCACACTAGCAGTAGTAGTGCACTGCAAGTACCTGGATGGTGCAATCCTAACAGTCAAAATGTGGAGTGTGCAACGATAGACACTTGCTCTCATTATACGCCATTTTGGCTATATGTGCCAAAGAGGAGGGGCCACCTTCACTTTTCAAAACTCTGAGAAATGGTGTTAGACGTAGAATCCAGTGTTGTGGCCGAACGCAGCTACAAAGCAAAGCTCCAGCAAAACAATATGCGAGACGTGTGGAAGGGCATGAGAACGATCACTGGGATTAAGGCGAAATGAGGTCAGGTTGAGGGTGGCCCCAGCAGAGCCAATGAGTTGAACATGTTTTTTAACAGGTTCAGCACGGCCTCTGCCCTCTGCCTGCCTCTCCCACCTCTCCCAGCTCCATAGATCCCACTCTGTACACCCCCACACAAGGGCTCGCCTCACATGCCACCTCAGACACCCAGGGCTCCCCCCTCCACCCCTCAAGCCCTTCAACCTCTTTGTCAGTCACCAGCAACCAGGTGAGGTGGCAGCTTGGTAGACTCCACATGGGCAAAGCCGCAGGTCCAGATGGCATCAGCCCCAGGGTCCTGAGGTCCTGCGCTGACCAGCTGTGTGGGATTCTACAGCACTTGTTTAACCTTAGCCTTGAGCAGGGGAAGGTGCCAGTGCTGTGGAAGACATCCTGTCTTGTTCCCATCCCAAAAAAGCCATCTCCATCGATGGACTACAGACCGGTTGCCCTAACATTGCACATTATGAAGGTGCTGGAGAGGCTGGTCCTGGCTCACCTATGACCACAGGTGATTTCTCTGGACCCCCTGCAGTTTGCCTACTGCCACAATGTGGGGGTGGAGGATGCTATTATCTACATGTACCTGCTACAGAGGGCCCACTCCCACCTGGACAGAGCAGGCAGCATTGTGAGAATCATGCTTTTTGACTTCTCAAGTGCTTTTAACACCTGGGCTGCTGAGTAGAAAGCTGCAAAGGATGCAAGTGCACACACCTATCACCTCTTGGATTATGGACTACCTCACGGATAGGCCACAGTTGGTGCGCCTAGGAGACTGTGTGTCGGAGCAGGTGGTCAGTAGCACAGGAGCACCACAAGGGACAGTCTTATCCCCATGGGCGGCGCGTAATGTAGGCTTGGAGAGGTTAAGCCTCCCCAAAATGAATGCTGGGAAATCGTGAAAATAACGTACATGATGTGTGAATATTTTTATAGATGATTTCAGCAGTAGAAGATGCGTCCAGTGATGGTAGAACCTTGTGATCTCAGTGAAAGATAACGAACAACCCTCTCTCTACACAACCTGTGCCGTATATTTATGACAAGTTGGGAGTGACTATGCGTTACCATGGTGATAGACAGAGTCAGATCACGGTAGTTTTAGGCCAAAAACAAAAATAGCCAATCAGCCGCTGGTAGCCGCTCTAGCGCAGGATTTTAAAAATGTAGGCTAGTCTCATATCAAAATGTAGGCTAGTCTCATATCAGCATGGATATACGGTCGTTTTTCCAAAAGAAAGAAAAAGAAAAACATCACATTTCTGCAGCCAGCACAATTCTCTTCCCCCACCCCCATCTCTCCTTATCATAGCACCGAAGTCCAAAGACAGGGAAGAGAGAAGGAGAGACAGACGGACAGATGACAGCCCGCTAACTGATTTCAATTGAATTTGAATTGTTCTTAGATAAAAAATAAAGTTTGATTTTGAAATAAGTCTTGTTTTGGTTATTATTGATCATTATAATTGCGGATATTATTCTTTCTGAGACTCTTGCCAATGGTTAATTATAATCTAATGGCCAGCAGTTTCGCCCTTGCACTGTGTATAAAAGTTGGTCACGCAGCCCATAGACTGTGTCTATGATGCAGCCTCCCCAAACGTCAGGACCACCCGCCGCCCATGCCTGTCCCCCTTCCTCTTTACGCTGTACACCTCTGACTTTCAGTACAACTCTGAGTCTTGCCATTTGCAGAAGTTCTCTCATGACTGCATTGGTGGGATGTATCAGGGGGGGTGAGGAAGTGGAGTATCGACAATTAGTGGACAGCTTTGTGGAGTGGTGTGGTAACAATCACCTGTGCTTAAATGTCGTTCTCTCTTTCGCAGATGCACACGTACGCACACACACAAACACTCCCTTTTGCTCGGAAACACAGTCAACAAGACCAAGGAGATGGTGCTGGACTTCAGAAGGACTAGGGCCAAGCTAACCACAATTTCCATTCTGGGGGAGGAGGTGGAGGTTGTGGAGAGCTATAAGTATCTGGGGGTTCACATAGACAATAAACTGGACTGGAAGCACAACACAGAAGCTGTCTTAAAGAAGGGCCAAAGCAGGCTCTATTTCTTGAGGAGGCTAAGGTCTTTTAATGTGTGCAATAAGATGCTGGAAATGTTTTATCAGTCTGTGGTGGCTACTGCAATTTTCTTTGCTGTAATCTGCTGGGGTAGCAGCATCAGGGCCAGCGACTCTAACAGATTGAATAAGCTGATTAGAAAGGCGGGCTCTGTTCTCTGTACTCTGGAACCCCTGGAAGGGGTGGTGAAAAGGAGGATGTTACAGAAACTGTCACAAGTTATGGACAATAAATCACATCCCCTGCACACTGGTAACGCAACAAAGTGTCTTCAGTTGGAGACTTCGCCAAATCAGTTGTAGTAAGGACAGCTGTAGAAGGACTTTCCTACCCACTGTAATAGCAATTTATAATGAGTCCCCCATGAGCAGAGAGAGAAGACTCCTCTTTTGAGGAACACTGGGGTGTCTTTTAGTCTGGATGCAAATGCACTTTTACTTTACCCTGCTGGGAAGGGCTTGATTCTTCATTCTGGTTTTGTATATGTGTATGTGACTGTATGTGTGAGGTTTTTAAGGCTGCTGTAACAACAGAATTTCCCTTTGGGATGATTAAAGTATATCTATCTATCTATCTACACGATTACAGCTCCACACATTTCTTTACGTATTGTGTTTACTTTGGTTTATTGCAAATGTAAAATTGAAAGACCTGGACAAATTACAGTTCACTACCTGTCTTTGACATAGTTATCTTTATCTTCCAGTAATGTTCCCAGTGACTTTGTCCTCTTTGATGTTTTATTTTGATATGGTAGCCTATGATCAGTTCAACCAAACTGTATCGGGTAAACATTGTCTCCTATAACTATATCAATATAATATATCTCTGTGAATTATCCGATATTGCACTGTTAAACATTACCATATATAAACATTTCAAACATTTTTAGTACCAGTTTATTTAAATACAAGCAAAGCATATGCCTTACTCCATATACACTTTACATGCTGTTACTATAGGGTTGGGACTTGTTCTCCATTTATTTTTCACAGTTTTTCAGGCTGTGTGTTGATGTCCCAGACCCAGAGACTCTTCACAAATTAAATAGTAATATTCATGGCTGTGTGTTGATGTCCCAGACGTCTTCACAACAGCACAGACTGCTACTAGGGGTTAAAACATTTGCTGTACCTGTACACTTGCTTTGTCTGTCCTGTCTTGTCTGTCTACTTTACTGCATCTCTAGTGGTAAGAATAATGATATATTATCTGTCAGAACATAGTTTATGTTGTTCTATTCACTATAATTTGTTCTGTCCTGTATTGTCTGTCTAATGTAGGCTACACAAGGGCAGTGAGAAACGTAATTCTGATTCCTTTGTATGTCTAGTTAGAACATGTAAAGAAATTGACAATAAAACTGACTTGACTTGAAGATTCTCATTCATCCAGGTTGTGGTAGTAGTGTTCAGTTAAGGCAACTGGACTTCTTTATAAGCTTGAAGACGTTTCACTTTCTGTCCAGAAATCTTCCTCAGTTCTGACTGGAGATGGGAATGACAGGAGTTAAATCTCCTGTGGGTGTGAACTATATAAATAATAATTTAATAAATTATATTGACATACTAGCTGTGAATAAAACTAGCTAGTCCTAGTTTTATTAAGTCGTTTCGGTGCACCTTCTAGTCATTCATTCCTTTAACTTTCATTCACCATGTTTTCGTTTTATGACTGTTCAGAAAAGCACTGGTTGTTTGAAACTTTAAGAAGCATATTAAGAATGTAGTTAACCTAACTTATTATGTGGTAAGAGGGAAGTGGTGAGTTACACTTCTCTGAAGAGGCTGGTCTTGAGATGCGCTTCCCAGCATTTGAGTCAGTCACAATTATCAATGACCTAATGGCCAAGACGTGCGTCTACGATGCGATGAAGTGGATAAAACGCGCTTACATCTCAAAAGATCCAAGAAAAAATAGACCCTTACGACGAAAGAGAAGCATTGCTGTAGAAAGCAGAACCTGGCATTGTATAGGCCTATAGGTAAATGCGTTGTCATTGCCTATTGCATATTATAGTCTAGCATTATTGCCGTTAAGACTTTCACATACTTTTTTGTTATTTAGGAACATATCGGGTCGAAATGTTTTGGAATGTAACACCGGTCCTGAAATGTTATCCTATGTAGCCTGTTGTGACAGTACTGTACTTAATTTTGTGGGGAAACAAGATGTCATGGAAAGATAGCCTACAGTCACATGGTGACCATAGGTGGAAAACTAAAATCTGGTGGTTTTGATTGAGTATCATAATTGCAGAATATTGTCCGGCAACGTTAAATGGAATTGTTTAGTTTTTCTCCAAGCTGAGGGTTAAATAGCTTGGGTAAGGATTATTATGGCGATACTAACTGTACAGTAGCCTATCTTCAGGTAGCCTAAACGCACAATTTATCAAAGCGTAAGTGTAAGCGTAATCTTTTAAGGGATATAACGGAAATTAGATTGTTATTTTATTGTAGAGCGATGAATGAATATTAGACGACTAGGCTACATGAATCGCTTATTTGTGTGGCGGAATTCCCCTTCCGAATTATGATTATTTTTTTCCTGCGGATGACAGTTTTTCTGTTATCAAACAAAAAGGTGTGCGTAGGCAGGCAGGCAGGCAGCCACCCGCAAAATAGCCGATCTGTTTGTACTTTTTTCACAGTTTTGGTGAGAATTCATTCTTAAAATAGAAACTAAAGTCTTTAAAAGAAGAAAAAGGTTGACAGACTGTTTAATATTGGTACTCCAAGGCAACCACAGCCTATCTGTTGCCTATGGCAAGATAGGCAGCTATGGGGCGTTCACAATTAAAGTACAGTACAGTAGTTAAGTTAAGAAGTTAAGTAAATGAAGTAAAAGGGCTAAAAATAAGATGCACATAAACAAGGCATAAATAAAAATGAAGGTGGCATGATAACTACTGCCGTTTTTTCAAACTCACGCAGTTTATTTAATTTAATCACATTGCTTGCAAGGCAACCTTACATCACTTCCTGGCAGTCACACTGCCTTTGCGGTGGGGAAAAACCTAAACACATCTCCCTCTCCTAATCAATGTACTCAGACTCAGAGATAGTGAGAGTGTGAGACAGGCA
>JAGFZM010002755.1:860-15488 GCA_017657215.1 Limnothrissa miodon | reverse complement strand
AATATTGGAACGCTTACGTCTCTAAATGAAACCTCAAGTGAAACCCTGTCAATCAAACTATTGTTTTTTTTTTTCTGGGCATTCTTCCGTCTTAAAGCCACAGGCTTCCTTTTCCTATGCACTGTTGTGTACATCCAATCCTTGCTTGTTTTTATGTGTCTGTAGTTTATTTTCAACTTTTGAATGATTGTTATTAATAATTATTGAGTCGTAAAGTTTTTGTAATGTTATGTAATACTATGTTCATGCTTTATTTAATAGCCACATTTTCCCCACTATATTTAAGAGTATTGCAATGTGTTTTTAGCAATGTATATATTTATTTTACTCACTAAAATTAAGATTTATACATTTATATATACATTCCACTCAGGGGTATCAGTGGGTGTGATCCATAACCCTGACAACCACTTCCAACCCCCTATGGACCCCCACCAACCATCCATAGAGGCCTACTTGGATTACAGGCCTATTATTAGATCAAAGAAAGGCCTTCAGACCTTCCCAAGTGACCAAGAAATCAAGGCAACCCTTGGCGACTGATTCCCCGAGGGCTACTGATTCTCCAGAAATGGCACCGTTGACCCAGTGGCTATGAAAAAAAATTGTATATGAAGTGTAAATGAAACCTAAATGAAACCCAGGAATAGAGAAGAACGGCAACCCGGTAGCGGATGACACACACATTCGTGAAGCGTTCCATATTTTGATTAATTTAGTGTTATTATTATGATTTTATCATACAGTCAATGGATTTTATCAATGGTGTTTTTCGGCGTAGTTCTCCGAACAACCACCAGGTGGCGCCTTTGAATTGAGAGTTGAACTGTGTCGGTCTGGCATGGAAGCTGTTATGTCCGCCAAGCACTGCAGCGGGTGGGGAAAACTGCCCAACACACTGTTCCAGCTCCTTCCTTCCAAAAGGCACTAGAGGAACCTTAAGTCTAAAACCAGTAGGCTTAGGAACAGCTTTTCCCCAACATCTGTCTCCAGATGATTCCCCCTCTATTCCCCTTATCAGGCTACTTATTCACACCATACACGCTCTCATTGCATGCTACATATTAGAGGTGGGCGATATAGTCTAAAATTTATATTGCGATATATTTTGATCCATAGACGGTAGATGATATATATCACGGTATACATTGGTATGTAGCTTACAGCATAACAGTTTCTTAATGGTTACATAGCATAAAGTCAATATGTACAACAGTTGTTCAGTCATCGTTCTGAGGTGTTTATATTGGACTCTCTCTTCACACAGAAGTAAACTGGTAAGCTGCATTTGTGTCAGGCGGTAACTGTTCAATTTATAGGCTCTTACACAGTTTCGTTGTAAGAATGAAAAGGTGCTATCAACAAGGTGAAGCTACTGGTCAACATTTTTTCACATGGTTGTGGAGACGCAATGAGCCTATCACGGTCTGCGATATGACCCAAAATCTCTATCATTGGCCAAATGCATATTGCATACGGTATATATCGTCTATATTGCCCACCCCTACTACATATCTGTTTAGAGAAGAAGAGTGGCATTCTATTTACAGTAAGCCTGATAAACTCCTGAATTGCTTCTGAATAATCTGTTTAACACCTTTAGACTTTTTGCCAGCTGCCCCCCGCCTCTCTCCAATGGATTTGGGCCACCTCCTCCCAGCACCAAGCACAAAAGTTGACCAGCTATATATATATATAGCTGGTCAACTTTTGTGCGTGGTGTACACACACACACACACACACACACACATATATATATATAGTCTTAAGTGGCATTTTGATGACAACATTTTCTAAATCTGTTTAAATCAATTCTGTTCTTGGCAAAATAGTCACTTTTTTCTAACACAAACAGTAAGGTACAAGGACAAAACTTTAGTCATTTAAAAAAAACGTTTCAGTGCTTTTGATGTTTAATTTTTTTTTTTTTTTTGGTGATTTACGTTGTTTGTTTATGTATGACACTGATAGTTCAGCATGCCTAATTATCAGTAGAGTGCCTTTGGAGACACTCAAGGCACTCCATCAGGCTAAAGTATGCTTCTGTGTAAGGTAGAATTCTCTGTGTACGTTTAAAATGATTACTGGAGTTATGCTGAAAATGATTACAGCATAACTCCAGTTGTGCCAAAAGCACTTGATTTACATAGTACATTATTGTCATATTATTTTCATAGTACCTTATTGGCATGGCATCATACACTTGAGTCAGGCATATGGCATCAGAAATACAAATGCACCACCTAATTGAACTTACACTTACCTACAGACAAAACAGAGGGCCCGTAAGAGGGTGGAATGTATTTGGTATGCTGAAAAATGTACATGGAAAAAACTGCACTGTGCTTGCTGATGTGTAGACAAAAGCTTACCTCTGCCGCAGCAGGAGCGGGCAAAATGGGCTGCTCCACAGGGAAGGGGGCAAGGCAGCCGGAGGAGGCATCACCACCGGGAGTGGGAGACTCTCACCCTGAGGGACCTGTACTTCCGCTTCAGGCACAGGACTCAGATACATACTGTATGGTGTGAGCTCATGCAAATGCAGCAGATGCAGACCAAAATCCCTATAGTGTCCGAAACCACTATAGGGAAGCAATGATTTTCAGTGTTAAATTGACATGCAAAGTGGAGATGGAAGTGTTTAGTGAAATCTACATTACTACCATGAAGCAGTGCAGTGCAATGTAAAAATAGATGAAACCACTACCAGCAGTAAATACACTAAAGTTAAAGCGTTCTAGATCTACAATCTACAAAATTGACAGGCCGTAGATAACACTTTAACTGTCAACCTACCTTAATCCATTACGCCCCTGCTTCATACGCAAGCAGATACAAAGAATAGTTAAAGCAACACGCCACCGTACTTCAGTATTGAAATATGTTCTTCCCCTAACTTAGACGAGTTGATACATACCTGTTTTGTCTCTGTGCGTGCACGCAATCGTTCTGGTGCGCGATGCTACTTTCTTAGCATTTAGCTTAACCCAGTTCTTTCAATGTACACCAAATAGCCTTGAAGTTAGAAGCCACCAAGCAAATCCACTTCTTTCCTATTTACATGCGGATACTCGAATAGTTATTAAAGATGGTTGTGGTGACACAAAATAAAACGTAGCAATTTTCTAAGCAGATAACAAGGAGAACTATGTATGGCGGAAGAACACTTGGGAGCCCTTTGCCGTCGGCGCAGTAACATCCTTGGGGGAGAACATATACAGTCAATGGGGGAGAAGATTTATCAGGAGTGAGGATATTACTGCGGATTCGGTCTGCCGATCCGTGGTAGCTGTGAGTTGTGAGGTTGCTGGTTCAAGCCTGGGGCTGGACTAGCGCAAAAGGACCTCTGTTACACGTGCATAACACCGTTTAAAAAAAGTAAGACAATAAGCAAACTACAGGCTATAAATATTGCATCTTGTTTCACAAATGTGTTAATACTAAACGTTATGCATAAAGAAAACGCACACACGTACTTACAATAGTGACTTTACACAGTATTCCATTCATTATAATGGATATGCTAATTTGCGGTTAGGTTATAAACTCAATTTAAAACATAATTCCAATGAATATTTTGAAACACCAAGCGAGGGGCTATGAGTTCAGGCCCTTGCCATCTTAACCAAGTTGTCTGATTTTTATTTAAGTGCATTTAAAGCCTCTATGTGTAGGATTTATCTTCTATTTATCTTCGTCTTTTCTTAAAAATATATTTTTTATTTTAAAAATATAATGTAAAACGATGGTAATTACCTCCATGCATAAATTGTAGTGTTCCCGTAAACTTGGTAATTTCCATTTATATAGAGATGTGGTTGGGTACCAAATGAGAATATCCATTTTGCGCTTCCATTTTCAAAATGAGGACCATGGGAAATGAGGACTGTGGGAAGGGGAGGGCTAATACATTTTATTCAAACGTATGCAGTATACCACTTCGCCGATAGATGGGAGAAATTCTCATACGGAAAAAATAAAACTTTCACATAGGGGGTTTAAAGACATCGCCAGGTACATTTACAAAAAGTTTATCAACATTATCAACATTGCTGGTATATGACAAACAGGTAAGTAGGCATAAGTAAAAACACAATTAAACAAAACTTTCTTGTAATAATAGTGCCTTTGATGCTTTAAATTTAGTTACAATGCATATTTTCCTCAGTGGCTACTTAAACGGGCAATAAGTAGTTTTTTAGTCCCATCTACTTCCATCTAGTGGTTAAATTTGATTTTGCATGCACTGTAGCGCCACGTGTTTTCAAATGTGCAACATGACTAGAACTACGGAAAGTCGAATGGGTCGAGATTCATGCATCGAGATATCTATCTCTCTATAAATGCAAGGAACCTCTGTCTGTGTGTCACTCTGTCTTTCTGTCTGTTCCACGCATAACTCTCGAACCACTCATCCTGCTCTCAAATGTGGTGGGTGTCATCCTAATGGCATGACTGAGTCAAATTTCATGTTATACGATCAAAAAATGTCACTGTTACGGGCTCTGCACTACTGCAATATAAACCACGGACTCGAGTGGCTTATTGCTTTTCTAAAACGGTTACTACGCCGGTCTTTGCACTGTATATACTTCACCATCTCCCCCAATACATTTACATTCAGGAGCAATCTCAATTAAATAGTGTAAATTATGACTCCCCAGGGATATAAAATAATAATACCAAAGATACTGACTAACCCGTCTCTGACAATACCCCAAGGAGACCATAATTAAGCGGTAGGTTTGTTGTAGGTTTTCTAAAAAGATAATACTGATGGTGGTGCTAGGCAATAGCATGAAAAGGAAACTCGTTGCTGGTAGCGTTTGATGAAATACTAACCTAGGCTAAGGGTATTAGCTTAGTCCCTTAGATTAGGTTAGCATTTAATCAAACGCAACCAGCCAGCAAGAGTTTCACAATCAAACAATGAGACATTTCAATTTAGCCTGTAACATGACTTACCTGTCGAGAAGAAAGCAGGCAAGCTCTGCGTTTGTTTTGAAAGCTTTCTCTGCCATTAGTGCTTTCCACCTGGGAAACACGGCCCCTATGTTGATCCTCGTTTTGTTACTTCGCCAGTCCTGTTCTCTTTTTGCTTCTCTTTTACGCTTTTTAGACAATGATTCGCTCTCCTTTGCACCAGCATATGTGTGGTCTTGCATGATGGCCAAAAATGCTTGTTTGTAGGTTAAGTAATGTTACCGTCTTCACGCTGCTTCTCTGTGTAATGCGAAATGCAAAAACGCATTTTCCCCTAGCGGTATTAACAGGTGGTGTTTTATGTCCTTCTCGGCAGTTCATATTTTTCTATACACCGGAAAGACATGGAAGCCTTCCTGTGAGCGTCCCTTTCTATGTAAATGCAGGGAAGTGATTCTCCGCCCAGAAGGACGAGTCAGATCATTGGCATAGGTTATTTGACACCAAAGAGGATCTATTTAGGAATGAAGACGTTGACTTGAGGTACTAAAACACTTAAAATCTTACATAATGTACCTTTAAACACCAGCCGAGTTTTTTCGCAAAAATAATTTGCACGACAAGTTCTAGTTTTATAACATTGTATTTCCTATGAGGACTTGCACACTGAACGTGAATTCGCCCAATGACAAAGCGGCACATTATTTTGTCCACAAAGTGGTCGATTTTTCGAACGCGACAAAATGTCGCAACCAATCACGAATAGAATTTTTTCAAGTCACTGGAATGTTGTCGTTACAATACATGTATATTGGAATAGGCGCAAAAGTACTACAATTAATTTAAAAAATGTCTGACATATTAATTGTGTGTGTGTCCCATCACCTGAGTTGTATGGCAAAGCCCATATAAACGGGGTCATCCCTATGTTCCCCGGGTCCTATGTTCCCCGCTGCCAGGGTCCTATGTTCCCCACTTTGTATGGGGCGGGGAACATAGGACCCTTTTTTAAAAAAAGGGTCCTATGTTCCCCCGTTTTATAATAAAATCACAAAGCCTGCCGTTTGTAACTTCTAATGTTCCTCATATGGAGATATGCCGTATGGCGCTGTCACTCTTCACTTCTGGGTCAAAGGACTTTTGTAAGATAGGCTAAATGTAGTTTTCCTATTCACAAAACCAGAATGGGGCAAATGCACAAAAGCATATGAAATGAAATGACAGACAGGTTGTGACAGTTTGTTGTTGTTGTTGTTTTACAGGCAGTTGTTGGCTCTAACTTTCAAACTGACCCGAACTGTCGGAAGTCTCGTGTTCATGAACAGCACTGCAAAGGCCACATGAATTCCGACATTCAGAGCAAACTGTTTACGTAGTGTTATATTTTCTTACTGAGCTATTGACCCGACAAGTGAAATCTTAATTTATGGGGTGTTATTGTCTGTTAAACAGACCACTCACATTAGGCTAAATCTGTTTGCGTGATCGGTAGTTATCATCGCATCATGTGACACAGAAAACTAAATGTTTCATGTCAAGTTTGTATTGAAGATGACTGTTCGACTGTTGGAATCAAGGTGTCATTAACTTAAAAAAAAATATATATATATATATTTTTTCATGACTAAAAAAACATCCTCCGCAGATAAACTGGCAGTCCCCCTGCGAGCAGTCCCGGCTATAATGAATATGAATTGACTCATAATTTATGTGTTGTTTTCTTTTGGCAGAAAAAATGAATGAAAGGCTTGATTTGTGTAGAGTATGAGTAATAAAAGAGAGACTGAAACAAAATATGTTTTATATATAAAACATATTTTGTTTCAGTCTCTCTTTTATTACTCATATATATATAGCCTATATATATATTATAGCCTATGCTGTCCACAATATCAAAAGTGTAGGCAAAAAAAAAACAATTAAGAAGTAAACAGTAGCCTACTAAAAACCAAACTGGAGCAGTAAAATAGCCATCATTCAAATGAGCATACTGCGGCTGACAGCGCACCAGTACGTTTCCAGGTCTCTGCGACCGGCTTTGTACTGCTCTTTGAGCCTCTGGAGACGGGCCTCCAACTTCCTCCACTTGCGTCTCCTTGTTGGGGGAGCATCACCTCTCTCTGCCATCTCCAGCTTCTCTTCAGCAAGCTGTTGCTGGTCTTTGAGGTGGCGAATAAACATCCAAAGGGATGGGTGGCGCACCTGAACAGTATCGTTCAGAGTGCGACGATAAGCTATAACAAAAATAATATTTATGAAATTATTAAAATGAGAAGAAAATAACCGCAATATTATAATTATTATTATTGTTTTTTTTATTGTTATTATTGCTGTTGTTATTCTATTATTATCATTATTATTATTATTAGGCCTATTATTATTATTATTATTCTGTAAAATGTTAAAGGTAGCAGAATTACTGTCTTTCACAGATCTCTGCCGCCTCACCGTCAACCCAGCAGGCAGTTAGGGAGAGTGTCCGCGACCAGACAAATCGCAAAACAACCAGTTAAGGGAGTAAACAATAGCAACCTCATATTTATAAAACCAGAAACAAATAAACGTGATCAGAAATCACAAATGAAATTCGGATTACTAAATATTCGTTCCCTCTCCTCAAAGACCGCCCTAATAAATGAGCTTATTACCGATAATGAAATTGACATACTTTGCCTAACCGAAATGTGGCTAAAACCGGACGAATACCTTCCACTTAATGAGGCTACTCCTCCAAGTCACTTTAATTACCACATACCTCGACACAATAGTCGTGGCGGTGGTGTTGCCACAATTTATAACTCCAACCTTACTATGGCTCCCAAATTTGAATATAAATTTAAATCTTTTGAGGTCCTTGTTCTCAATCTTATGCAACCTGACAAAACATCTAGACCTAATATACCCTTAACGATTGTAACGTTATATAGACCCCCAGGCCCCTATTCTGACTTTATGACTGAATTCTCAGAATTTCTTTCCTCACTAGTCATTAAAACTGATAATATTATAGTGTTGGGAGATTTCAACATCCACGTCGATGATGTACATAATAGCCTGGCATCAGCGTTCCAATCCTTAATTGAACACATTGGCTTTTTCCAACATGTTAATACACCCACACATAAAGGTAGTCATACTATTGACCTTGTTCTAACATATGGTGCACAAATAGAACAACTTGCTATCCTACCTCAATGTCCTTCACTAACTGACCATTCCCTAATAACTCTAAAGACTACAATAGATTCTACAGCCCCTAACTCTATCTGCTACCACACTAGACGAATAACCTCCCAAGCCACAAGCGACTTCATAGATAAAATTCCTTCTCTTCTTGAACCCTTAATGACACAATACACATTAAAAGGCCCTCCTCCCAGCCCTACTCAAGTTGATCAATTAACTGATAATGTTATAGATGCACTTTACACTACATTAAATTCCATTGCGCCACTTAAAAAGAAAATTAGAAAACAAGACAAAATTGCCCCATGGTATACAGCACAGACACGCTCAATGAAGCAAGCTGCACGTAAACTTGAGCGAAAATGGTATGCCACCAAACTTGAAGTGTTCCATCTTGCATGGAAAGACAGCCTAAAAGACTATAAGAAAGCACTTAATAATGCAAAAACAGAATACTACTCCTCACTTATAAATGATAATAAAAACAATCCCAAATTCCTCTTTAACACAATATCACCCTTAACTAAAAGTAGGAATGAAGTGACACACTCAATTCCAATAACATTAGACAGTAATGATTTCATGATTTTTTTTAATGATAAAATTGAATGTATTAGAGGTAAAATAAATAACACCATTCAAACCTCAAATTCAGCTGGTTCCCCTATAATGGAAACAGCAACCCCTAGCCGACCTATAGCATACCTGGACTCGTTTACACCTGCCAGTATATCTGAAATTATCAAGCTGATCTCATCAAGTAAGGCCTCTACTTGTCTACTGGATCCAATTCCTACTGATCTCCTTAAGGCTACTCTCCCTAGCCTAGCTGAGCCGATGCTTAATATTATAAATCACTCTCTTGCAGCAGGACATGTTCCCAAACTTTTCAAGACATCTGTCATTAAGCCTTTAATCAAAAAGCCCAACCTTGACCCTGATGTCCTGGCTAACTACCGACCTATATCCAACCTCCCATTTATATCAAAGATTCTTGAAAAAATAGTGTCTAAGCAAATTCGTACTTTCTTGGACGCAAATAACATTCAGGAAACCTATCAATCTGGCTTTAGAGCATACCATAGCACAGAATCAGCCCTAGTAAAGGTCTACAATGATCTCCTTATCTCATCTGATAATGGATGCATTTCATTATTAATCCTACTGGATCTAAGTGCTGCTTTCGACACTATTGATCACAGCATCCTACTACATAGACTTGAGCATATGATTGGCATCAAAGATTCTGCATTAGCCTGGCTCAGGTCATACCTTACTGGACGTTACCAGTTTGTACATGCACATAATGAAGCATCATGCCACACTGAAGTCAAGTATGGTGTGCCCCAAGGATCAGTACTGGGACCTCTGCTATTCTCCCTTTACATGCTACCTTTGGGATCTGTTATTAGAAAACATGGCATTACCTTCCACTCTTACGCAGATGATACCCAACTATACCTTTCAATGAAGCCTAATGATTGTACGCCAGTAACAAAACTTGTTGCCTGCCTCAGTGACATCAAAAACTGGATGACTAATAATTTCCTTTGCTTAAACTCTGATAAGACTGAAGTCATGTTGATTGGCCCTAAAAACCTGACCAACACTTTACCCCATCATCAGAGCTTACTTAGTGACCTTTCACTCACACCTAACACAAAGGTCAAGAACCTTGGGGTGTATATTGATCAAGACCTCTCTTTAAATAGTCATGTAAAGCATATCTCCAAAACCTCATTCTTTCATTTACGCAACATTGCTAAGGTCAGAAAATTCCTTTCTTTTGAGGATGCAGAAAAACTAATACATGCATTTGTTACCTCCAGACTTGACTATTGCAATGCACTGTTCTCTGGATGTGGTACTAGCTGCATCAAAAACCTTCAACTAATACAAAATGCTGCAGCACGAGCACTCACAAGGACAAAAAAATATGAACATATCACACCTGTCCTTGCTTCCTTACATTGGCTTCCTGTTAAAAGCCGAATTGATTTTAAAATACTTCTCCTAACATATAAAGCCCTTAATGGCCTTGCTCCAGCATATATTAAAGACTTACTTGTTCCCTACCACCCTTCTAGACCCCTAAGGTCACAGAATGTTGGTCTCCTAGTAATTCCTAGAATATCAAAATCAACAATGGGCGGAAGAGCTTTCTGCCATCGTGCGCCTGTCCTGTGGAACAAACTCCCTTCTAACATTCGTCAAGCGGACACTCTCAACACCTTTAAGTCTACACTCAAAACCTTTCTATTTACTGACCCCTTTAGTTAGGGATGGTGTATGGTAAGCCACATCTCCTCAGGGTTTTATTGGAAAGGACTGCCTCTGCTGTAAGCTCCTGTCCAGGGCTTGGTGGCCACTGACCATTTCCTTTGGTGGTGTTGGCTTGTTATACATCATACCTTAGTTATGCTGCTATAGTTTAATGCCGCCACAATCCACCCATCTGTTAAGCCGTACAATTTTCACTCTGTCTTTCTCCCCCTCTCTTTTCCTCTCCACTTACTTCTCTCTCTTCACTTAGCCAACATCTGTATATGGTTTCACATGCAATATAACTCACATTCTCTGAAATCTGATGGAGACTGTTCTAACTCATCTCCTCTCTGATTTTCCATGCCTTTACCACCCTGCCGTGAGTCATCACTGCCTTCCACTGCCTGCGCCTGCACCTCCTGGGTTCTCCTGGGACCTTCTTCCAACGTGATCCGGCGGCACTCCTGAATGGTCCTCAACCCACTCCACTGTCCATGCCACTGCCTCCCTGCTGAGGGTCACCCCTGCCCTCCACTGCCTGATCCTGCATCTCTGGCTTCCTGGGCGGCCTGCCTTCAGCTCACAGATGACCCTGACATGATTGTTACAGCCTCTAGCTGGCCCCTGGCTTGACTGCGCCTAATGACATGGGACTATATCCTGGGATTCTAATGGGACTCCTATATTACTGTACTTTATTTACCAAAATTTTCTTGTAATATGTATCTAATGGAATAATAGTGGACTACTCACCATCTAAGAGACTGAAAACCTGCCCTAGGCAGTTGGGTTAGCCCCTTGAGCCGTCGGAACTGCCCAAGGTTTCTTCCTCTACCATAACAAGTAAAAAGAAAAAACGCTGCGAGGGAGTTTTTCCTTGCCCCTGTTGCTCATTGGGCCTCTTGTGTTAAGCGCTTTGTGACATGCCTTTTGTGCTATATAAATAAAATTGAATTGAATTGAATTGAATGTGTTTTAAATGATAGTATGCTGATTTAGTGATTGATTTGATATGACTGCTGAAGTTAAGGTCACTATCAATGATGACTCGAAGGTTTTTAACAGTCTCTTTGGCTGTGAACCCCTTTGCGTTGAGCGCAGTGGCCACCTTTGATCTTTTCTTCTTGTTTCCAAATATAATCACCTCAGTCTTGTCTTTGTTTAGCTGTAGAAAATTAAAGGATATCCAGTCATTTATCTGTTCAATACACTGATAGAGACCTTCAAGGGGGGTATAGTCATCAGGGGACAATGAAATGTAGATTTGGGTGTCATCAGCATAGCTATGGTAAGAAATTGAGTTGTTAGTGATAATCTGACCAAGTGGGAGCATACAGTATATAGGTTGAATAGTAAAGGTCCAAGTATAGACCCCTGGGGGACTCCACAGGTCAGGGGCATTGGTGTTGAAGCATGGGTGCCCATGGCAACGAGGAAGCTTCTATCTTCTAAGTAGGATTTTAGCCACTTAATCACTATACCAGTAAAACCAACCCAATGTTCCAGCCGGTGTAGTACTATGCCATGATCAACAGTGTCGAAGGCAGCACTGAGATCCAGTAGCACCAGAACAGATGTTTGTCCTGCATCAGTATTTAGACGGATGTCATTCACAACCTTAATGAGGGCAGTCTCAGTACTGTGATAGGCTCTAAAGCCAGACTGAAATATATCAAGACAAAATTTTTTGAGGACAAAAACACAGTTTTTTGAAAACTATCTTTTCAATGATCTTCCCAACAAATGGCAGATTGGATATTGGCCTATAGTTGTTAAGAGCTGAGTGATACAGGGTATTCTTTTTCAGTAGTGGTTTTACAACTGCTAGTTTTAGTAACTTGGGGAAAATGCCATTCTCCAAAGAAGCATTTATAATCTGGAGCAGATCTGGTGCTACAAGGTGGAGGACAGATTTCAAGAAGCTGGTTGGCAGAATGTCCATTTCACACGTGGAAGAACTGAGGTCTTGGATGGTTTTCACCAGTACATCGTAATCAATGGAGTTGAATGAATACAGCATGATATACTCTTTGGTGATATAGGCTCTGGTTGTTGGGCTGTCTGCAACTGTGTTGTAATATTTATTCTGATGTTATTAATCTTACTTCTAAAAAAGCATGCAAACTCGTTGCATTTGTCAGTTGTGAGAAACTCAGGTGCTATTTGTGATTTGGGGTTTGTTAACTTTTCAACTGTGGAGAAGAGCACACTAGCATTGTTCAAATTCCTGTTTATAATTTCAGAGAAAAATGATTGCCTTGCCTTACAGATTTCAAGATTATAGTTTTTTAAGGCCACACCAATAAAATTAGTTGGTTCTCGGATTTTTTCTGGAAAGATATGGAGCGAGCGAGCGAAATAAAAATAAAAATAAATGTTCTGATGGTAAATTGGCACATTCACAGTTAATGTTCATTGAAGACATTTACTCATGTGTTTAGGAAAATAGTTGTGGCCTAATTTATAAATTTAACTTTCACACCTCACAGCACACTTTTTGTACAAATTCATAATTCTGTCATTCTATGTTATGTAAAGGTTTGACGGTTTGTCATTTATTTAAAAGTTTGTGAATCTAAGCACCAAGTAAGCTGGCTGTGGATTGAGGTATGACTAAGTCTAGGCTGCTGTAGCCTACGTTCAAACTCATTTTGTCACAGGGCATTAGAACGTCAAAATCGCATTGATTCACCAGATAGCAATAAGATAGTGACTAAAACTCCGTGATCAGCGCAACGGAGATGGATATTCATCAACGTGCAGTCACGTGAATCTAGAAAACAGACGGGTTTTTTGCATGAGAAAGAGAAGCGTGTGTGTGCGCGCGAGGATGTGAGTGTGTAGGCACATGCTATTTGCTATTCATTTATTTATTGATTTTGATGGCGAAACACTTACTGCTGCATACTGCTTTCGGCACCGTGAGTAGCCTACAACTGCACAAAGTTCTCATCCTCTTTAATTTCAATGCACTTGTCAAATGTTTTTCTCTTCTGATCAAATATTCTAATAATTGCAAACACTGGCCTAACAGGATCCACCGGCATCTTCCCTCATATCATGTCTCTTGTCTCTTGCGTTCTGAAGTGAAAGGCGCGATTTGATTGGTTTTCGACGTCACGTGAACGCGGCAATGCTTTTTCCAGTATTATAGCTATCAGGCTCAGCCACAGTTTTTTTTATGTTCGTGTGAGTTCGAATTCAATTTTATTTTTATTTCATTTTGCATTTTTTTCAAGCGGCGAATCCGAGAACCAACTAATTTTATTGGTGTGGCCTAACGTTCCTTTATATACTTGATAGTAGATATGGAGGTTGGTTTTGCGCCATTTTCTTTCTGCCTTCCTACACTCTCTTTTGAGGTGTTTAACTGTTGGATTTTGTTTCCATGGGGTTTTCTTATTATCCACAATTCTTTTAAGCTTTAATGGTGCAATATTGTCCATAATGTGTGTCATTCTGGTATTAAAATTGGTCATCAGGTCATCAGCAGAGTCAGAAAGTTGACTTGGGTCCTGTGAGAGTGCTTGTGATATGGCATGTTCAAAGAGTCTGGCCGTATTTTCATTTATAGTCCTCCTTTCAGTAGCCATGGATCTGGTGCATAGATTAGGGGATACCTTGACTTCAAAGAAAATGCCATAATGATCAGATAGTGCCAGATCCACTACAGTGGTGGAGACATGAAGACCTTTAGTTACAACAAGATCTAGTGTATGACCTTGAGAGTGAGTTGGCCCTTCAACATGTTGTGTTAGATCAAAAGTATCTAACAGATGCATGAATTCTTTGGTGCTTGTATTTTCAGTGTTGTCAATGTGCAAATTAAAATGTCCAGATATGATAATGCAATCATAGTCTAAGCAGACAGCTGATAGCAGTTCACAGAATTCATTAAAAAATGATTTGACAGAGAGCTTGGGCGGTCTGTAAACAGTCAGCAGCAGGATGTCAGGAGAGCACTTTATAAGTCCACTTAAGTACTCAAATGATGTAAAATCGCCCAGGGATGTCTTATTGCACTGGAAAGTGTCTCTGAATATTTTTGCTATTCCTCCCCCTTTGCCTTCCATGCGCAATTCACTCATGAAGTTAAAGTTAGGGGGGGCAGACTCAATAAGGATAGTAGCATTTGTGGCTTGGTCCAGCCAAGTTTCGGTTAAAAGAAGGAAATCCAGTTTATGTGTGCAAATAAGCTCATTAACTAAAAATGTCTTTTTAAAAAGAGATCTGATGTTCAGGAGGGCAAGGGAA